>OX328132.1:64530726-64628226 GCA_946811695.1 Gonocerus acuteangulatus | reverse complement strand
TTGTTTATATGAATTTCAAACACGAAGAAAATATTTTAACAGAATCCCATGATTTTTAGTACCCAAACCAAAAACTAGGTTAAACAACTATTTTTCCACTTTTCTCAAAAACGGTTAAAGCTTTCCCCTTAAATGGTTTCAATCGTTTTCCTAGGCCAAGAAGCCTATAAAACGAATACTTATAAGCATCTGATGTAAGTGTAACGATGTTTTTCGCGCGAATTTTGCTCCAAAATCCATGTTCCGGTGGACGGATTCTGCTGGTTAACGAACTTGACCTTAAATTAGACAAAAGATTTTTGTACCAAACCAAATTTCATCAAATTCCGACCTTTATTCACTGAGATAGAGCGCGAACAGACAAATATATATATATATATATATATATATATATATATATACACACACACACATACACACACAAATTTGAACCACCGTTATTTTTGTTCACTAGGGCTCCTCGGGAAACATAAAATATATTATTTGGTACTTCCGAATTGCGTCATGAGGTCAACCTTATAAGCAGGGTTCCTCCCTATGGAGGGAGGGAGGAACTGCACTAAAAGAAAACATCCCACAATCATAACAACGCAGAAACCAAATACATGCCCCTAGTAATAGAAATAACAATCAATGCAAGCTTTGGCGGCTTATTTCGATTTGAAAAAATACAGAAGATTCAACCCCAACTTAGTTATTAACCCAATTTAGTTTATTTTTAAAATAAATCTCTATCTTTAGATATCCACAACATATACTGAGTTTTGTTCTAATACAACAGAAATTACGACCGGTATGAGCAAATTAGTAATTTGGGCCCAAAATGATCCCTGCTTTCAGAAGGATTGAGTTAGCTCATATTTATAAAACATCTTTCCCTTTAGATTCCCATGATATATAACGAGCTTTGTTGCAATATAGAACAATAATTACACCCAGAATGTGCAAATTAGTAACTTGGGCCCAGAGTAACCCCCCCCCCCCCCAAAAATGTACCAATTTATCGGGTCAGGACTGAAACCAATCTTTATCCACAGAAAAAAACCCACATAAAGCCGACAGAATTTGTGGCAAAACGTCAGCACACCACAAGTTCTTTTTAAAATGAATAATAATATAATTGATTAAAACAAATTGTTCCTAGAGAATAATAATAAAAATTAACAATAATTCCTGCTTTTATGCATTTGGCTGGAAATTTAATCTTGAAACTAAAAAATAGTATAGAGTCTAGGAAAACTTTATTAATGTTTAAAAAATAACATTAATGATCCAAATAAAACATGCTTTAAGAAGCATGGATACACATATATATTCACATAGATGGAGGATTTTTTTCAGAATATTCAGGATGCAAGTTAAATGTTTTTAAACAAAAATATTTGAAAAAACATTTCAGAGGATTAGACATTAACATATTTGCTAGTAAGAAACAATGTGCATAATAAAACTACTAATCAGTCCCTTGTTTTTAAAGTTTATATTCACATTAAGCATGAATATTAAAAACATAATAAAGTTTAAAGAAACTAATTAATACATTTTTTCCAGGAACATTATTTTTAACAAACCAAAAAAAAAAAAAAAAAAGATTAAATTTTGCTAAAGGCTATTTCATTGAGAAAGCAGATGAATAAATCTAATGAAAGTAGAACAGTAAAAAAAAAAAATAAATAAATAAAAAATAATGCAATCTTTTAAATAATATTCAGGTTAGGTAATTATTTCAGTGCATATATAGAAACCTCCATATGAATTATTTGAATTAAATGCAAAGGACCAAAAAAAATGTGAATGTTTCTTATAGAATCAACATATACAGGGTGTTCAAAACTCGATTGACACCTCCCTTTTTTCCCACAATTTTTGAAATTTAAAAACAAAACTTGGTGGATCTTAACGTGGTCGAATGAACATTCGTTGGCCCTAATGCACGACCTCTCAACTTTCTCCAGAGACCATAACTCAGGAATCTCCAAGGGAAAGGGGTTATTTTTATGATGGATTAATGTAGAGAATTAAATTTTATGTCGATTTTATATCTGTCATTTTTTCGCTAAAGCGCACCAATGAGTAACAAATTGCCCAAAACCGAGAAAACCCTTGTTTTTTGTCACTTTTCTGCCAATAACATAGAAAGTATGCCTGTAATGAAAAAAGTAGTCAATATAAACGTTGTAGAGGATTAAATTTACTTCCCAAAAAGTACCTTCAAATTCTAAAATGTTAATAGGAATGGAGCAAAATACACTTTTGTTTTCAGAAAAGTGTATTATCAACGTGATCTATGTTTCATTAAAACTTAATAAACATTTCCTAAACCATTTTTGCTCCACCTAGTTTTGGATTTAAGAACGTTTGAAGAAAAAATCAAATTCAATTACTTTATGAAGGGATTAAAAAAATAAAATATTAAATTTAAATGAATAGAACTCACCTAATGATTAGAATTTTGTAATAATTATTTTTGTTGGACGATTTTTTTTTTTTTTTTTTTTTTTTTTTTTTTTTTTTTTTTTTTTTATGGTGCTTTGACATCTAGGCCATTAGTGCCGACATCCAGGGAGCAGCGAGGAATTTTCCCAACGAGCCTTGAGATAAGAAAATTCCTGCCGCCGCACAGTGGGGTTTGAATGCTTAATTTCAACGATATCAGTGCTGATATTAAGTTAAATGAAAAATAAAATATAATTTTATATTTGATTGTGAATTATTTACACGTAATTTAATAAACAGGGGAAACAAAAATCTGGTCTGAAAAAGTTGTTCTACATTTTATTAGCTTTCATTTTTGTGAAAAAAATGCATTCCTATCGGTTAAGACTTGGAGGCTGTAGCCTTTTTTGAAACTCGAAAAGTAGTTTGGCCCCATTGTGCGGCGGTAGGAATTTTTTTATCCCACAGCTCGTTGGGAAAATTGCTCGCTGCACCCTTGATGTCAGCACTAATGGCCTAGATGTCAAGGCGCCGTGAACAAAAAAAAAAAAAAAAAGAAAAAAAAATCTTCACACAAAAATAATTACTACAAAATTCTAATCATTAGGTGAGTTCTATTCATTTAAATTTAATATTTTATTCATTGGTGCGCTGTAGCGAAAAAATGACAGATATAAAATTGACATCAAATTCAATTCTCTACAATAATCTGTCATAAAAATAACCCCTTTCCATTGGAGATTCCAGAGTTAGGGTCTCTGGAGAAGAACTGGAGAAAGTTGAGGGGTCGTGCATTAGATCCAATGAAAGTTCATTCGACCACGTTAGGACCCACCAAGTTTCGTTTTTAAATTTCAAAAATTTTGGGAAAAAAGGGGGTGTCAATCGAGTTTTGAACACCCTGTATAAGGTAAAATAGTATATTGTACATTAATAAAGAAAAGAACAATAATAATAACAACCTGATCCCAGTTGAGGATTTAGTGGAGACTTGTGTTCCCTCGCTTTACTAAGAATTAATCTTAATTTTCTGTCTTGTTCAGAATCTAGAAGATCTCCAGTAAATGGAACATTTTCAGCTAGATACTGTACAAGTTCTTTATGTTCTCCAGGTCTAAACTTTCGTCCCTTCCCTTGAGAATACAGCCATTCGCCTTTTAAGCTGAAAATTAGAGTAAGTTTCAGGTGTGACACTCTCAACGTTCAGAAGAAAGTGTCTCACAGACAGAAGGTAGACTAAGCTGGATGGCGGAGAATGTGGAAGGAGATATTAAAGATGGGTGGTAGGCGTAAATGCCAGATTAGAATATCAATGGTTCATAAATAGGTAGAGTAGGTTCAAACAAAAGAGGAAGTGGAATGCCACTAAATAGAGATGGATTAAAGTATCTGTGAGATGAAGGAGGGTTATGTTTTAAGGGTTAGTTTGTCTAGAAGTAAGGATTGGTTAATGATGGAAGTGAGAGAGAGAGAGAGAGAGAGAGAGAGAGAGAGAGAGAGAGAGAGAGAGGAGTCATCAGCATAAATGATAGACTCGGGGAGTGTCAGGTTAGAGTTAGGGGACAAGATCGTATGTCAGAAGGTCAAGAAAGGAGAAAACGGAAGGCCAGCAGAATGAAATAAGTCTACTATAATCTATGAAATACAAACACATACAACCATAAACAATGCATGACCAAAATCGTCATTTAATCCCAAGAGTTAGCTATTGCTTAGCTCTAGATTTCACTTGATCATTAATCCTGCCTTGAATCTCTATTTCTGTGCTATAAATCTGGCTAACTTTCCTTTCAATGCATATTCTATAATAAAGTTACAAGTATTTGAAAACCAAAATCTAGCTTACCTTTTCTTTCTTCATTAATAATTATTCATAAAAAATTATAAGCCTTTCCCTGATAATGAACTCAGACATAATCTCTGAGAATTTAACTCCTTTTGAGTTCTTACCACATTACAGTGAAATTCATTATGAAACCTGAATCTAATTTCAGTTGCCTATTTCGAGACAGAGAAAATTAGTTATTCTCGATTTCAAGCTTGTTTTTTATTCACTTTGACTGTTTTTTCCCAGCTGTGATGATTTGGGCATTGAACCCTTTTGAGAATCTCAGCTGATATATTAGCTTATTGTAAGCTACACCCTGGAGACGACAAGCTGATATATCAGTGCAGCAGAAGACATGACCTGGAAGTGTGAGCTGCTATATTAGCTCAGTCTCTTTTGTGTATAAAGATTGTAAGCTGACTTTTTTTTTTTTTTTTTTTTTTTTTTTTTGAGCTTAATCTAAAGGTTCTCAGTACATATTCTAGTATTTTTCATTGACACTAGAGTTCATAGGAATGCTCTTGAAAACAAAAGTGAAGTTCGGGATCTGAAAGTATGTGATCAGACCCTGCAAGGGACAAAGCCTTAATACAATATTTTTTAAATATCTTTATTTGCCAATTATACAATACACTAAGTATTTTTTATAATTATTATGTTCATGATTAGATGACAAGAAGGACCGATAGGAAAAAAGCCCATTGGCCAAAACCTATTTGCTTGAATTTTTATCTTGGGTTACATTTAGTGTGATTATTTACAGTATTTACATTTTTTATATTTACATTATCTTACAAGGTTTGCTTACAATAGGTCTCTAGGCCATTTGCGCTTAACCTTTTCGATGCGATGCGGGTCAGGGAGAGTAATGCCCCTGAAGGCGGAGAGCCCCTGAAGCCTATTCCCTCCTCTGGCGGACCAAACTCCCTCTCCTAGAGCGGCCGTATGCACCCGTCTTTCTTTTTACTTAGACTTTAATTTCAAGGCTTTTGACAAATATCAGACGAAATTGGACCTTGAAGCGCTTCCAACAGCTCATCGTCTTTCCATATTCTCAATCACTTTCGATCTGCCATTTCGACTATGAAGCAAAAGAAATGGAGACACTGGAAACTAAACTCAACAACATGCCAATTATATACCGAAGAGAAGATCAGGACGGCGGACGACAATATTTAACAATATGAAAGAGGTCAGTCTTGTAAATTCTGGCATTATACCCTAGCTATGATCGGACACCTACAAAGTCCTATAATTTTGATTTCATTAATTCACTAACAAACAGTTTGATAAAAAAAAGAGATGAAGTTGTTTGCTAATTGCTGAACATCCAAGATGACGTCAAGAAAATAGAAACGATATTCCTGGGTTTGAGGAACCTGAAAAAAACAAGCAGCAGCCTTCAGGAAAATTTTGATAATTTTCCCTAAAGTAAAATATGCCGCTATTCAAAAAGGAGACAAACAACCAAACAACTTAAAATTGCATAAAATGTTGTACCCATGTAGTGTTCAACGAAAGTGTGCAATTCTTCTGCGCGCTAATGGCCGAGAAGTCGGTGTGCCGTTAAAAAAAAAAAAAAAAAAAAAAAAAAAAAAAAAAAAAAAAAAAAAAAAAAAAAATTTGGATGTACCAGTTAAGGGTTAAACCAGAAATTATCCCCCATTCCTGATAAAGCACTCTATACACGCTCAAGGCTAAAGAGGGCTCGCAATCATGAGATACAGCTTTGGCGAGAATACTCGGGCGTCGCCTCTGGTGCACAACTTTCCCCCGCGAGAATACTCGGGCGTCGCCTCTGTGGAAAATCATTCACCGGCGAGTATTCTCGGGCGTCGCATCGAAAGGGTTAAGGCAACGGCGAGGATTACCGGGAATGGAGGATGAGGATAGGTTATTGATTAGGGGATTGTCGTGACCAGGCAAACGAAGTAGAAGTTAAGGTATCGGGTTTTGGATAGGGTTTGGATAAAGGGGATTTCTAGGTCATTATGGATAGTTAAGTTTGAAACATAGAAAGGGGCATTGACTATTTTACGGAGAATTTTGGATTGGAGGGATTGGATTCTGAGGATATTGGCACATATCACTTGGATAGCAGTTGGAGATGGGATTGAAGGTGTTTGGAAGCAAGTATAGGATCTGAATTGGGTGAGAGGATGGCTGTATCGTCAGCAAAAGTAAAGAGGCTCGTGGAATCGTGGGTGGACGAGGAATAAGATGGGACTTAGGATGCCGCCTTGGGGAACACCAGCAATCTGAGGAAAGGAAGGGGACAGAGATGATCCGAATGAGACATTGTATGATCTGCGTGAAAGATAGGAGCTTATTATATTGTAAAAGATTGAGGGGAGGATATTTTTGAGTTTAAAAAGCAAGCCCTGGTGCCATACCCGATCAAATGCTTGAGTGATATGAAGGAATACACCAGAGCAATACTTCTTCTGCTCAGAGGAAGAGGAGATGCAGTCAACTATTCTGTGGCATTGGTGGGATATTCGAAAACCAAATTGGTGGGAAAGGAAGCAGGGTTCAAGAATGAGGATAAGATGTTTGAGGAGAAAGTTTTCAAAGATTTTACCCATAATGGCAAGGAGGGAGATAGGGCGATAAGACGAAGGATAATTTACAGGTTTTTTGGGTTTGTGGATTATTTTCAGGAGTTGGGAAAGTAGGTTGTTCTGAGGACTGCATTATATACATAGGTTAGGAATAGGATAGCTTTTTTAGGTAGGCATTTTAGGATAAGATCCGGTCCTGGTGACTGACAGTTTTTAAGTTTGTGGACCGCTAGGGAAACTTCATGAGGACAAAAGGATGAAGGAGGAGGAGAAAGCGGTAAGGCTGAGTCTAGGAATTCTGCTACATTTAAAGAATGAATAGGGTTTTGGATGGAATACTTGGGAAAGGTGGGATGCAAAGGTTTCAGAAATTTCGGAGTAGGTTTTGGCCCAGCTATTATCATCTCGACGGAGAGGATGTGATGGATTTGGATGGGATAGGATTCGTTTCATGGCCATCCATAAGGATTTGTCGTCGGGAGTAAGTTTGTGAGTGTATTCAGCGAATTTGTTGTTTAAGTGTTTGTGTAGTTCGTATTGTAGTTGCCTAGTCAGTTGGTTGAGGCGAGTCTTGTCGGATGGATATCGTGTGGTTTGCAATATTCTTCTGGCTCTATTTTTTTCGGTTCGAAGGAATTGTATGTTATCTGGAAAATAGGTTATCTGTGAGGTGATCTATGGGGAAATTTCTTAGAGGAAATAGGGAGTCCTGTCTGAATGTCACTAGTCAGTTTGTTTATGGCTGTGTCAATGTCATCTTTAGTTTTAAGAGGGATGTTTAGGTTTAAAGAGGAATTTAGGGAGGATTGAAATGAGCACCAATCAACTGGGCCGTTGATGAGGGATGGGCGGTAAGGACGAGTGAAAAGTTTAGGATCGATGTTCAAGGAAAGCAATATAGGGCTGTGATCAGAAGATAAATCAAATAGGTTGGAAATATGGAAAGGAACATGTCTGACACCATTTGTAATGAAATAATCCACAATGTCTGGAGATTTGGATCTGGAAGTTGGCCAATAGGATGGGTTGGGAGGAGAAATGATGTTCAGATGGTGGGAGTGGATGGTGTGTCAAAAAAGGTTTCCTCGAGAGTTTCGACATCCAAAGTCGGGATGTTTGGCATTGTAATTGCCTCCTGCAATAAATCTTGGGCCTAAAGAGCAGAAGAAGGAATTGAGGACGGAAGGAGAGATCACTTTATTGGGTGGGCAATAAGCGGAAGAAATGGTTATTGGGACATGGGGAGAGGATTGGAGGGTAACTGTGGTACTCTGCAAACATTCCAAGGCAATAGGTGTAGGATCAGGATAGTAGGACATTGAGGATTTGATTAGGATGGCAGTACCTCCGTGAGCAGTCCCGTCTGGGTGGCCCGTTCTGTAAGTCCTGCCTTAATACTAACCCTTATCCCTTGAATATATGTTCTGACTTTATAACTTAAATTGTTTTTATTGGTTTTCTACAGGTTCTGAAAATGTCTAGAAAAGTGTAAACTGACAATAAATTGTTAGAATTACTTGCAATGAAAATGAAGTGGTCAAAAAATAGTTGAATTTTATAGTTTATAATTTTGATGTTAATTTATTTGGTCCCTAAGTAGAATAGTCAGACTAAAGAGGTTTCAACTTTCTTTTTAAATTTGGATATTGTACATCTAATCGTTGATCAGATAAATGTAAATTTTATTTAAAAAAAAAAAAAAAAAAAAAAGAAGCTGTACATTATTCAGTTTCTAAGGTGCTAAAAATAAAAAATTTATTCCATTATTAATTATCTTAATTTAGAGTCCTTCGCAACAAATTCTAGTGTTAATAAACAACTAAAATGCAAATTATTATTTTTTTCTAAGCTTTTATACTATACCATTTCTTAGAAATATACTAACCATTCCATATCGCTCACAGCATATCCATCAATAACCTTTAAAGCCACACACCAATTGACTAAAAATGGCCGATAATCAACTCCACTAAGAGGATTAAGGAAATAATTTAATTGAATACAAGAAATCCACTTTCAAAGGCAGTGAATGTATGGAAGTGAAGTTATTACAATAGTTCAACTTAACCCTTTAGAGACCGATTACGGTAGAGTTAAAGCAGGCTCACTGGACCGAGTACTAGTGATGCCACTGAATTCAATCCGCTGGTTCAGTATGTCTGTGCCTACTGAACCGACTACTTTTTAACTCTGAAATTGTGTACTTTTCTTTAATTAGGCATACTTTCTGATCATCCATTTTGATCTGGAATTAGGACCGGCACGGGTGGAACTTTTTTTTTTCATTTTTTTTTAAAGATTTTTTTTGGGGGGGTTTAGAAAAAAAATTTGCAAAAAAGAGTAGCAATAAATTAGCTTGTCATAAGAACCACTAGAAGATGGCTCTAGGATCAGAGCTACTAAAGTAGCTCACGGTCTAGAAACGCTGGAGAAGCCCAGCTACTTTAGTAGCTCATGGTCCAGAGAGCCCACCTGTCACCGAGCTACTAAAGTAGCTCATGATTCAGGGAGCCCACCTCTCACCGAGCTACTATAGTAGCTCACAGTCTCCAAAGGGTTAAAGACACTTTTATTTTAGAAAAGAATAGGCTGACACGCTAGCAGCCTTTTCTAATAAAAATATAAAATTAAACTTTCATAAAATTTAAAATCACTCGCTTTGTTCTGAACCAATTAGAACTGATATAAGAAGCGGAAGTTCAATAACTGAAACTATATTCTATCTAAAATTAAAATTTTATATTCTCTGTGTATTTTATATCAAGATGACGCCTCTTAAAAATTATAATTGTCAATCCTTAAAGAGGCACCATATTGGTATAAAACATGTATGGATTAAAAAGTATTAATTTTAGACAACAGTGTTTTAGTTATTGACTTTCTGCCACTTACATCTGATATAATTAGAATACAATTAAACATCTTTGTTTTGGGATCTACACAAATCGTGGTGAGTTTCATAAAATTGATTTTCAACTGGACTGCAGAATATTTCATCAGATTTTGCGTATTGCGTGAGCACTGGATGTTTTAAAATCTGGGATTTTCCAGTTCTCACCCCTTTTAGTAGTTCTAGACTCTTGATAAGGGTTGCATGCCAAAAAGATCCTGCGCTTCTCCACTCCTTGTGCTCCCCCCTCCAGGATCCTAGGTAAGGCATAAATCCTTATGAATTTTCCGAAGAGGATGCTCATTGCGGATAAATTCTGGTCTCCAAACAGCTTGGAGTCATCATCTCAGTTTATCTTGTTTGGCCATTTAATAATTTTGAACATTTCTCAGGCACGTTTTTGATCTAAATGCGATTGAAATTTGATTGCAATGACAATGTATTTTTAGATAGTACACAATGTGATTTTTAAGATATGTGTGAAGAAAACGGGTTCTTGATATCTGTCATCACCAAATAAGGTAAATTTTGTATGATTCGGAGTGATCCACAGAATCCCTCAGTTAAGCATAAGACACTGCTGAGTCAACACCATGAGTCTATTTTTAGAAAACTTCTATACATATATCCTCTTTCCTCTCCTTTCCAAATTATTTCCATTGTAAATGCTTCACTGATAACAATCATTCGTTTTTTAACATTTACCAATAATGTATTTATTAATTTCAAAGTTTGAGGGTCCTTTGTAAATTTCGTCCAAACAGTGAAGTGACATTCTAAAAATGTTAACCAACTTCACACACTATATCTCAATACTTAAGTCTCACCATTACATAAACCACAGGAGAACTTCGATAAGGGACCCGAGGGACAGAAAAACAGACACATAGACATATCCTTCAAAAATATTGTAATATTTTATATAGTCTCTGTTTAATTCTATTTCAATTTAACTCACGTATAGTCAGAGTCACATCTCAATTTAAATGTATATATGTATGTATATGTATGTATATATATATATATATATATATATATATATATATATAGATACATACATACATACATTTAAATCTGCAAGACATTGCTAGTTCAATGATTAAATTTTATTAGGCGTCATGTTTTTATTAAATATCTTTATTCCCATTTTTGTTAACAAGATATTTTATAAGAACATTGGTTTTAACTATATGTGATAAGAGTTATGAATTTTTTGTACTATATTCTTCAATTTATTGGATTGATATTTTTGTTGTTTTAGCATTTGAAGAATAGAAGATGCATAAATGCTAAAAGGACTCATGCTGAATAAAAAGCATTGTGGGAAAGCCTTTGTTTTGGAACCTTAAAAACAAAGCCTCCACCATCTAATATTTATCACATCAGCAATAATTAACATAGTTTAATGTTTCTTGTATACGGTAAACAATAGCGTGCAAGAAAATAAAAAATAATCAAATTTGTTTAAAGGATACATGTTATTGCCTGTGCATTGTACACACGGGTTTTCTGCTAATGAAATCTCTTTCAGATTTACGAGTTCTACAAGATGACAAACCTCATTTAAGTCAGTAATTTTATTGGCAGATAACGTAAGTTTTTCTAATGTTTTAGGAAGGTATAGCTCACAATGTCTCAAATTAGTAATCTGGTTTCCATTAAGCAGTAAGCTCTAAAATAAAGAAAAAGAAAAAAAAAAAAAAAAAAAAAAAAAACATTAATGAGACATTTTCCTTAATGAAATAAACAGACAAAACAAGTGAACTGTTGTCCAAAAAAGGAACTAACCCAAATCATTAAAAAAGGAAAGAAAGGGAATCACCATCAAATAGAACGGATTCTCCTCTCTGTTGTTATTTTCAATTTTAGTTTTACAGATATACCTTAATATGTCAGTAATTCAATCCAGATGAAGCGAATTAAGTAAAAAAAAAAATAAACTTAAATCAACTTAAATTATCTCCAAATTTACTTTTACGAGGCTGAACCAGAGATAAACATTCTCAGTTGTGTATTTGATTTATAAATGCATTTATAATAATATATGATCAGCAAGAATCTATTTAAATCTTAAAGCATACCAATTTTAGTTTTTAATAAGGCACAATAAAAAAGTAAATTTAATTTATAAATAAACATATGTATTAATGTAACAGAGTAATATGAATATTATCAGTAATATTCATATCAGGGCCCGTTGAGAAGTTTCCTTGCCGAACCATAGATTTCGGTGCTAATGATCCAGTTGTGAGTGCGCCGTAAAAAACAAAAACAACATAGTATATATCAAATAAAATAATCAGTAATATTATTAATACTTTTATAGCTTTTAATACTTATAGTGAAATTAAGTCTTCAATATTTGTGGCAGACAGAGTTAAAAGTCTAATAAAATGCCTCAAATTTCAATTATCTATTTCAATATATTTTTTTTATTAACCGTTTACTGACCATTGTTCCCATCTGATAACATTGATTCGAAAATTTTGTTATCACATTTCCATTTTACCAATTTAATTTCAATTAAATAAGGTATTAAATTAATCAAAAATATTTTTTCTTAGCTAAAAATGTGATCTGATTTAACTCCCAAAAGTTATGAAGTTGTATTTTTGAGTATATTATGTTTTATTCTTGTTTTCACTCAGTGACATAAACTACTGGTAGAATTACTCCAATAATTTTTTTATTCTATTAGAAATATATATTTAACAATACAATGTTACAGTTTTTGTAATAAGTTTATTTACTAAATTGTTAGGTGCCTTGAAACAGAGATGTTTCTTTTTGGGAACAATGGCCTGTTCTGCTTATATGCCTTGAGATCAGGAGACGTACAGGGAATCTTTCTACATTTTCACCCTTTCTACCATTCAGAGTATTGCCTATTGTGTGTTTATTTTCAGTTTCCATTCTCCGTTTGAGCTCGATACCATTGCTTCTTTTTTTCTATTCGTTCACGTATATTCTTCCGTAAAATTTAAAACAAAAAAAAAAGACCAATTAAAAAATGAGCTAAACAACTACAAAAACCCGTTCAAAAGAAGAAAACAATAGTGTTTGAAGTTTTTTTGTAGAAAATTTTGTAAACTATCGAATGGTCACCTTCCACTAACCATGATTTCCAAACCATTCAATTTTTGTCAAAAAAGGTTAAAGCTATCGCATTAAAAATGTTTTCATTAGTTTTCCTAGGCCAATAAACCTATAAAATGAGTGCTTGCAAGCATATGAAGTAAGCGTAGCGATTTTTTTTGCGCGAATATCGCCCCAAAAACCATGTTCCAGTGGACGGATTTTGCTGGTTAACGAACTTGACCTTACAAATTAGAGGAAAGATTTTTGTACCAAATTTCATCAAAATCGAACCATTTTTGAGCCCAGGAGAGAGCAAACAGACACATATATATATATATATATATATATATATATATATATATATATATGTATATATATATATATATTTGGATTGAAGAGCATTTTTCAGCAGTGGTTCCTCCTCACTTGAGACTGAGGACCGTTACTTTCGCTCTCTAGGGGTTCTGAAACGTAAAATTTTCTAGTCAGCACTTCCGGATTGCGTCATGAGGTCAACCTCATAAGCGGTGTTCCTCCCTATCGAGGGAGGGAGGAACCGAGCTAAAATGTTAAAAATAATTACATTCCTAAATTGAATTGTAACAGTGATATAAAGTAAATTCCAAATGAGGAAGAAATTCTTTGGAGTTTTGATGCTAAGCGATTATCACTCTCTAGCTGAAAAAAATGTTGTATTGGTCAACTGTAGAAGATTCCAATATTTCCCTTGAGCCTTCTATTAAGCCAAGATAAAGGTTCGAATGACTAACCCGTGCCTAAGGTCGTGGGTTTGATTCTCACTAGAGGTAGTGGCTTCTCTTTAGAAAAAAGAAAAGTTATTAGCCTTATTCTGGTCAGAAAAGTGTGGTAACCTGTACTTAATGCTTCTCAAAACTCATTGTTGTGTATAAGTGGACATTAGAATTTAAATAAATGAAAAACATGATATGTTGCTTATCCCTGTTCTGACCCCATAACAGGCTGTTGTTCCCAATTGGGAACATTAAATAAAACATACAATTCAGCATTCTTTTCAAAATATGTTCATTCAAATATTTTAATATAAAAATAAGAAAGTTAATAATAAGAAGAAAATCTTAGAATTACAACTGAAACTGGGTTCGGTCTGTAAACGGTTAACAAAGTATAATCAAGAATGACAACTTTAAACAATTTAGCCCAAGGTATACCTGTAATTATAATTTCTAGTATTTAAGATTTTAACGAATTTAGAAAAAATACTTCTGAATTCCTATAATATTTATAAAAAAAAAAAAAAAAAAAAAAAAAAAAAAAAAAATGAATGATCTAGATGCAAGTAATATAAGTAAAACATTGAATAATAACCATTTACTACTGCATGACATTGTTATGGTAATGGTAAGGATATATAAGAAGGTAAAGGACAAATAAAAAATTCTTGATTTTAAAAAAATGTAAAAATGATAAGGCAAAATGAAACCTCATGGTATAACCGAGAAATGAAGTACACTGATTAAGACACATTTGTTTGAGTAAATATTTTTTCACAAAATAAAAAAAAAACTTAAGCCACTAATAAAAAACACAAGTATAGATGCATTTTAACCCTTACGCTGCTACGGACTAATATATCAGTCTGGTGGTTGCAGTGCCCCGAGTGCTATGGACTAATACATCAGGTCTGGATGGAGCAGTACATCGGACTAATATATCAGGTCTGGAGGGAGCAGTGCCCCGGGTGCTACGGACTGATATATTAGTCCGGGTTCTTTTGCGCTTGTCTGCTACGAGCTATTATATCAGTCCTTCTACTATTGTCATCTGTAGGCTGTTTATAGAAGCTGCAGTGCCCTTCAAAGCCGATAGGGGTCATAGGATTGCACTTTTGTCACTTTAGCTTCCAACTACTCAGCCTAACTGTACGTATACCTGCTCTTTCCCTTTTTTTACAGTCGAAAACCATTGTTTCCCTTTACCTGGAATTTGCCCTGCATATTTCTCTAGTATATTTTGAGCTTTTAAAGTGAACAATTGTGTGTGTAATTATTTCTAAGAAAATTTTTTCTGAACAAGAATTGTTAGAACTTTTGACGGGTGTGAGCTAAAGTGAAGCGGAGTTTTCTTTGGATGATGACGAGGGTTCTGATAATGTATCCCAAAATGTTTCTGTTGGAGACACACCTAGAACAAGTGAAATGCAAAGTACAAGAGAATTATCTTCCGACGAAACATTGTGTGACGAACGTATTCAGCACTCGAAGCACTCCAGGTGCTAGGCTATCCCGCTCCACCATACCATCTAGCCCTACGAGTATTATGCAGCCTAAAGGTTAAGATTAACACCATTACAGAAGTCCCACTTTTTGCTGCAGGCAAGCCTTAAGCAATAATAAAGAGAAACTTTTCTAAAGTTTCTTTTCTATGAAATGCCACAAATAACCAGTAATGTGAATAGGTGGGAATGAGACTTACCTTTAATTTGATTAAATGGCTCAAGTTGGATATATTAGATATTATGTTGTCTGAAAGATCAAGGTATTCGAGTCTCCCATTTTTCTGAAGTGTATGATCAAAATCCTATAAAGGAAAAGTTAATCGTGCATATTAAAAACCATAAACAGATTTTTTTGTATTTATTTAATTGAATGTTTATTTAATATCAAAAACTTGAAAATTGTCTATAACAGACAATTGTTTGTTTTTGTTTTAATCATTCATATTTATTGCTAACGTTTTTTAAACATGTTTTGTTGTTTGAAACATAAAAATTAAGTTAAAAGGGAGAGAATGAAAAAATGAAAGTTGGTTAATAAAAAGAAATTTAATACAATAATTAAAAAAAGTCTGACTCACAGGACTTGCGTCATCATAATGCATTTCCATAACGTTCTTATCCCTAGCGTCATTTAAAAACCTTGGAATAGAAATAGTTAATATTTTGTGAAACATTTCAACTACTAGTGAACATTTGAAGAAGAGGGCCCAATATGCACAAAAAGCTCTATTACAAACAACCAAAAATAGTTTTTCTCATTTCACGTATCTTCTTTTACTGACATTTTTACAATCAAATTTATAGCTAAAATCAATAACAAAAAGAACAAGCAATAAAAAACTGAGGAAAACGAACACAAAGAGCCTTTCAAAGCAACTATACCAACATTTACGAAGATTAAACACTTATTTCTATGCCTGAAATTGTCCCATCCTGTTAGAAAGTGCCTGAACTGTTCCTGTAGAAAGTGTATTAAGCTTTTGAATACAACAAAGCTTCCACAAACTATGATTTCTCACCAGTTTATGAGATATTTAAGAAAATATATGAAAATTCCAAATTGCTCGTGTCTGTTAATACATATTATTTTTTAATTCTTTCTTAATTGAAAATGTAAACAACATTTAAAAACATCTTAGTTTGGATGACCACCATTTCTAAGTACACAAACAGAAAATTAGTTAGGAAAACTAACTAATTAAATGGATTTCGAATGTCTGGAACAAGTTTGAACTGAATCAATCATTTCCGAATACCAAAACTGAAAATTATTTGTATCAATTTTCTCAAAAATAGTCACCGATATCACCTTAAAAACAGTTTCATTCATTTCCCTTCAGTAGAAAATCTATAAAAAGTGTACCTGGAAGCCTATACACTCAAAAATGTTAGCACTAAAATTTTATTCCTGCGCATTTTGCCGAAAACAAACTAGACCATTCAAATCAGACAATTTTATCAAAATTTGACCATTTTTGAGGCAGTAGGAGAGGGAACAGACACAACCAACAAACATCACGATTACTAATGAAGAGATCTCGGTGCCCGAATGTCCGCCTAATTTTGCCGTTATAACCGATCCTGCTGTTATATCCGCCGACGTTATAACCAATGATTTTACAATGCATTTATATACCAGGCCAAACTAAGGTGTAGATTTTTGCTGTTATAACTGGTTCGCCGCTATAAGCGATGTCATTATAAACAATTTTCACTGTAGCTTTATTGGCAAAAAAAGCTTCTCCTATTACGGAGGAAATAGGTAACATCTGAATATATTCAGGTAAATAGAAATATTTTTTAACATAAATAGTAATATTCTTCTTGAAATCAGTTCTATATACAACTTTTGCCCTTCACACTGTCTCTCGCAACTACCCACCAGGTATTTCCAACTCAGCTGAACATTTCGTCTCTACATCTTGTAATTTGTCAGCCTACTCTTCTGACATACTCCCTAGGGGTCCACTCCATTGCTGCCTTAGTCCATCTCTCATCACTCATCGTTGTGACATGTCCTGCCCATCTCCATTTTAACTGACAGGCTTCTAGCCTCAGGCTGCTCGAAACTTTGCTCATCTTCAAGACTTCCGAGTTTGTTCTATCTCTTCTCCCGACACCTATCATACTCTTCAGCAATCATCAAACATAAAAATTGCTAAATAAAAAGAAACATAAATAATGTGGTCAAAAGGGAGGGAGAAATAAAAAGTTTTTTCATAAATAAGTAATATATTTCATATGAATTTCAATATAGATTAGATTCCTGTTTTGGAGGGCAATAAACAGACAAAGATATTACTCCCTCATTTCAATATGAATAAAACATTTGACACAGTCCAGCTCTCATTCTGGCAGTTACCGCTTAGAAGGTAACATCGAGGATGCTTGCATAAAGTCTCTCTTTCTGGAAGATACCGCCTTGACGTTAACAGAGGAAAAAAATAAAAAGGCAAAAAAGCAATTTAAAAAAAAAAAATTTGTCATCAGGTAATCTTCTGGATATCTTCTAAAACAACATATCTTAAATGAAAATATTTACTACTCTTTTATTGTGCTATACATGTTTCGAGTTCCTATGACACCTCTTCAGGAGCTCTTAAAATAATGTACCATTACAGCCTACACCACCGAGAACCTTCCGCAGGTAGGTCCACGTCTAGACGTCTTCTCGGTGGTGTAGGCTGTAATTGTACCTTATTTTAAGAGCTCCTGAAGAGGCGTCATAGGAACGTGAAACATGTAGAGCACAATAAAAGAGTAGTGTAGGACGTGAGTGTTTTTGTTTAAATTTGACCTTCTGCCACATATAAATATTTAAAAAAAAATGGGTCACCATCTTATAATATTAAATGAAAATGCATTAATAAAGGAAAACAAATATGAGTGAATGAGAAATTCACTAGAGATGGCTGTTCAATTAACTTCACACTGAGCAAAAACTAACTAGTGATCACACGCAGAAAGTACACATGACTGCTGAACTTAAGAAGGCCACCATGGGCAATGTTCATCCCACCGAATCACGTGTTTAAAGTGGGATGAAAGCCATGCCAAAGTCAGGGGTTAACACATCATATTTGAGATTCATGAGCCTTATTAGCATTGTTTTTAATCTAATGAGGAGTATGTTGACTTCTTTCAGAAAATATCTCATTGAAAAAGTGTGCTATTTCAGTATGGATGTTTAGAAAGGTAGACAACCAGTAAATATACCAACTAATGGCCAAATAAGATGATATTCCAAAACAGAAACAAAAAGAAAAATATCACTGTTGAAACGCTTAATTTTTCCTCGATCAGCAAATAGCAATTATGTTTAAATCTGACTAAGTAAGAAAAGTTAGGAGGAAATTGGTAAAAAATTCCTTTTTACATTTTCTTGATTTCCAGTTCTGTTTAATTTAAGGAGACCAGGTTCATCCCACATCCTGTTGTATGAATATAAATAAATTACTTTCAATTTTAGTATGACTCCATGATATAGTATTGGATTTATTGACATTTTGTTTTAATTTTAGAGTACTTTCGGTCCTTTTAAAAAAACTTAAACATTTTCCAAGTCTTCTATAAATAAAGCATCTCCTCACTCTTGTCCAATACTCTTCTACATATTTTCCCCTTAGTTTATATTAAAAACCATAACTCCAATAATGTAAAATGATCTCATGTTAACAGACAGAAAAAAAAGTTTGAAAAATGTAATTATTAAATTTAAAATAATCGGTAATTGTGAAGTTTAGGGACCAACAAATATCGCTGTATATGCTAGCTTCCCTAACCTCCACAACAGTGAACTTTAGTGATTAATAACTTTTTTTCTAGTTGAGAGAGCCTTTTTTTTTTTTTTTTTTTTTTAACAGATTCATGTTTAGTGCATCAAAATACGTTAGAGAGCAACATGTAAAAAAAAAGGTGGGGAGGCCCCTAACCTTCACAATTAGCAAATAATCTTTTTCACAGCACTATGATCAATTGGAAAAGAACCCATAGAAGCATGGACAATTTTTTGCAACCAAATATCACCAAAAGATGTTTCAATGAATTGGCGAAGTCAGGATCATAGCCATCCCTCGTAAGATTTGAACCATAATTTACTACAATACATTCCGGTACCAATAAATAAAACAGTAAATAGAAACAAACATACCTTAATTTTATTATTGGACAAGTTCAAGAAAACAAGGTGCGTCAATTCTCGAAGACCTTCTATGCATATTAATTTGTTGTATGACAAGTCAAGGTAGACCAGATGCTTGAAAGTCTGGACAGCATACATTCTTAGCAATTGGTTGTGGGAAGCCATGAACTTGAATAAAAAGAAAGAGGAAATAAGAATTCAAGTACCCACAATAAAGGACAAGGATAAGCTAATAAAATATATATATACTACCTTCTCAATGGTTTGAAATCCTGATATGAATTCTAATTTCTGTATTTCATTGTTACATAAACGAACTTCCAAACAATTCACAGTCTTTTCATTAACAATGTTGCGGGGGATTTTTTTTATTCCCTGCCCAGACAGGTCAATATGTTTTTCATCAGCGTCTGAAAAATTTTCATTAAATTATAACACAGAAGAAATTCATAACTCATCACTGAACTGCCCGGGAACATCACAAATGATTATGAAATTGAATCAAGAGATATCCTGTCATAGCAATTATTGAAAAAAATAGTGAATTAAACCACGATAAAACATACACACACACACAGACAAACTAAGAATGCGAATTCTTGATTATCTTTAGGTACAACATAAATGGTCATATAGAGTCAATATTGTTACACAAAATGTTGAGCATGTCTGAAGAAATTAATATGAACCATTAAATAACACAAAAACACCTCACGGCCTCAGAACACAAAAATAAAAAAGTCCAACTCGCAGGAACTGTGTCATCTTAGCGTGGTTCCGTTCATATCTCTAGTGCTATTAGTAAAGGAATAGTAGCAGTTATTGGTGGGGTTTGATCGTTTGTGAAAAAAATATATATAACATAAAATTTAGAGCAGAAAATAGATTTAAGGCGCCACAACAGGAAACTGAAAGTATCATGGCGTTTTCCCCCACCTTCTCAACGTTCGCTCTTGGACACACTGTAACAATGTTTCACATTTTCTTACCTTTAGTCAAATACTCGTTTTACTGTTAAATGCAATTAAAATGGAAAAAAAAAAAAATCAATCCCGTAACAGGCCCATAAGGGCCCAGAGGGGCAGATACTGTAGAGGTATCTGATTCTCGACCATACGGCACCACTAGGGACATAGTGTGGTCAGTACTATGCTGATTTTTCCCTTTGCAGGTACCCATTAATTAATTAATAAATTAATTGAAGGCTGGGTGAGCCTAGGGACGATCTGGGACCCCAAATCCAACCCTCAAACAATGCCACCAGAGGAAAAAATCTTTAGTGTACGCTAGGGTTTTGAACCTAGGCCCTCCCATTCATTAGTCGAGCTAACCTCGCCCCCATTAAAATGGGAAACAAACAGCTAAAACTTAAGGAAAACAAATACAAAAACCCGTTCAATAGATCAAAACTAACAATTGCGAATTTTGAAGTCCTTACTAATTTGATTGACATCGCCCCATCAAAAATTATATCAGAACCTTTTTAGTAGGGAATTTATTAAGCTTTCGAATGTTCACCTTCCACTTACCACGATATCCTAACCGTTTTCGAGATATTTTAAAAAATATACGAAAACCCCAAAACTTTTCATGCCTGTTATATATTTATAAGTGTTTCGCATCTACTGCGATTTCACTCCTTAAAGGTGGTACCTGTATGGTCTAATGAACCAGCATTAAGATGGGTATTTAATTCATACATTTTCATAAATTGAGTTTTTAAATGCCTGTTATATTGCATATATCACAAATTGGTTTGTCTAGTCTTGTCATGAGGTATTCATGTGTTAGTCTTGTGTGGCCGATTCGGAGTCGAGCAAGTACAACTTCTTCTCGTCTGTTGTCACGGTAGCTGGATGTCCACTCCTGAGTAGTAGTTTAGATTGTACGTAATTTCTTGTCAGTTAGTCGAGTCCAGCTGTCTTGCCAATAATTTAAAATATTTTGTTTGATTGTATTGGTCAAGTCCTCGTGTGTGATTGATAGGTCGATCTCAGGTTCTGCTGTGGCAAGTTTTGCATGTGAGTCTGCTAGGGAGTTTTTCCTAAACCTTCATGCCCTGGCAGCCAGTACATTGTGAGGTGTTTGTTATGTGAGTGAATGGTTTTGAAAATGTCTATTATTACTGGATGCATACAGTATCTGTCTGCTAGTGCCTGTAGTGTGCTTAATGAGTCAGTGCATAGAATCACATATCGTCTGTCCGTCCTGGGAATGTTGTTCAGTCCAATAAGAATGCCATAGAGCAGAGCTGTAAATATGCTGCAATTATCATTAAGCTTCTTGGTAATGATTTTTTCATCAATTACAGCTGCGGCTCCCACACCATTATCTGATTTGGACTCATCAGTGAAGATAAAGAGTTTATCGAAGTTATGTTGGTGGAATTCATTAAAATATTTTCCATAGAATAATTTTGAAGTGGGATCATTTTTATGAAATTTTAATAATGATATATTTGTTTCGAAATTGTTCAATGTCCACGGAGGAAAGGGAATTAAGCCTTGGGACAGTATTTCGGCATCAGGAGTTTTTAAAATATGTTGGATCTCTTTGTATCTAACACTGAAGGGTCTCTGGACCTGAGGTTTGTTTCTGTACTCGTCTATGTATGGATTATTGGTGTTTATTTGAAGACACGGAGAGCATCCTATAGCTAGACATTTGTGCATGAGTGATGCCATAAGCATGTATCTCTGATGCTCCAGAGAGGGTTCTGATGCTTCTACATATAAACTAGCTACAGGGCTGCTCCTGAAGGCTCCTAATGAGAGACGAAGGCCTGTGTTGTGTATAGTATTCAACATCTTCAGTGCACTAGGTCTTGCTGAGGAGTAGGCTACACTCCCTTAGTCTAGAATTGATCTTGTAAATGATCTATAGAACTGTAGCATAGTTTTTCTATCACATCCCCATTTAGTGGAGCTAATGATTCTCAGCATTTTTAATGAGTTTTTGCATTTTTCTACAGTGTTTTTAGATGTGGGATCCATGACAGCTTTTTATCAAAAGTTAAGCCTAACAATTTTAACCTTAATTACTGGCATGCTTTTTCTTCCATAACTAATGGTGTCGGGTCCCCAGTGACACAAACTTTAAATTGATTTTTTTGGGTAAAGTAATTTAAATAAATAGCAATAAACAATAATATTTATTGAAATACAAAGATTTGAAGGGCAAAGGTCGAATAAACAAATACATTCGGGTCAGTATGACCCGATACCGGTAATTAAGGGTTAAGGTTGTTACCTGAGGTATAATGTGTTGAGAAAGAGTTAATTGTACGGGATCGACATGTTTTCTCTTGGTGAAAATAATGAATTTTGTTTTTTCGGTTGAAAACGTTAAGCCATTGGTTTCACTCGAACGGCTTATTGAGTTAATTGTGTGTTGAAGGGAAGTTTTACTTTCATGAAGTGATATATATATATATATATATATATATATATATATATATATATATATATATATATATATATATATATATATACACACACACACACATTTGAACCACCATTATATTATTGATCTTTGGGATCTGAAACATGAAATTTTTGTGTCAGTACTTCCGGATTGCATCATGAGGTCAACCTCATAAGCGGGTTTCTGTAATAAGTACAAGCTTTAGCACCATAATGAATATATGGAGGGAGGGAGGAACCGCACTAAAAAGTAAACAATAATTATTATTTTTCTGCTAACTTATACATGGAATAGAAGTAAAGTATTGTTATTTCTGTGATAATTATATGTGAAAATCTGCTGTCGTGCTAATGGCCTCAGCAGCAGATGCACGTAAACAAACAAACAGTAACAGTAATTATATGTATGTAAGGGTGTGTGCGTGTATATATATATATATATATATATATATATATATATATATATATATATGTTATGCTACTTTGCTGGGATTCAAATGATTGGTTGGAGAGATGGCTTCTCTCTGCAGCGGAGTTCAAACTCTCTATTCTGCAATATCTCGCCAAGGGAGTGGTTGCAAGGGAATGAGATTTTCCACGGATTTTTCCCCCTTTATAGCCCTGCTATGAAGACTGTGCGGGCCAATGTAGTATGAGCTTTGTGAGCCAATGGGGCTCAAGGACTCTCTGCTTGGTTCCCCAGTAGTCCGCTCAGGGTGCTGATCATCAACAGTCGGTTGTTTCTCCTCTATCTTCCTCAGGATGGGCCACCAGATGTTCGGCAGGATGAGGCCTTCCTCCCGGTTAAAATTCTCTGGAAGGAATCTCATTCGCATGAAGGGAGCCTGAGAGGAAACCAGCGGAATATTGCAGAATGGAGAGTTTGAAAAAAGAGGGGAAAAAATAAATAAATAGAAAAAAAAATCCAACTCCCAGAAACTGTGTCATCTTAGCGCAGTTTCCGAGTACCATTAATAAGGGAATAATAACTAATTTCATTAAAATCTGTCCATTTTTTATCCAGCTAGAGAGCGAACAGAAATACTAAATGAGATGAAGATAGTTGACCGTTGAGGTGATGCGAAGTCAAGGGATGGTTGGGACTCGGCTAGGAGAAAAAAAAAGTCAGATCATATATATATTGTAATGATATTACATTCACAAAAACCTTTTTGAATTCAAAATAGCCATTGAGAGTTTGAAAAGCCCGCGTAAACTATATATCCTAATTTACGATAACATCGCATTATATACGATATAAATTTATAACATTTCTGGACCATACTGACATACAATAAGTGTAAATTAAATGTACATGCAAACAACCAATAGATTAGAATTACAAGATAATAACTATTACCTATATAAAATGTAAACCGACAAAATACAGAATGTGGTGGGAGAAAGCATGGGCTTCTTCCTGCTAAAAACCCTCAGTCTAGTCCTTTCTACAACAGCGTACCGAGTATATATTCCTTTATACGGCAGCTTGCCGAGTGCATCTTACTCTCTCTCAGACGGCGTCGTCCCGAATACTTTGGACAGTGACTGATGGCGTGTTTTGTATATGTGAGTTTACAGACTGGTTTAAACAAGAGTATTGATAGTGAAGACGTGTCCTGCTGAAGAAGCAATTATTGGAGAAATTACTGAAGGGCAGAATAATTTTGATTTTTTTTTTTTGGAAGACTACTCAATAAAAGTTATGAGTTATTTCTTGTGAATTTATATTGATTTATTTATTACTTGTTTGATGAGACATTTGGATTGATACTTGTATGTCAGGACTGTTTGGGAATACATAATTGTTTCTTTTTATTCACTCGGAACTGTTCATACCCTGAGATTAAGTTCTCATTATAATATAATTATCATAACATAAATAAGTAAATATTTACTTAATATTTAATTAAATATTTATAAAAATAAATATTTCTTTTAAACTTTATGAATAAACTGAAGAAAAAAATGTAATTTTCTTTTCACAGATCCATGTTTTTTTTTTAACTTTTGTTCCTAAATCGTTGACATACTTCAATAACACAGGATTGTGATACATGAATGGAAAGCTGGTTAAATGAAGAAGTTTTTCTGAAACCCGGAAATCTCAGATCCTGCCCATTGAAGAGTAACGCTAGTAAGAAATTTGAAGAAAAAGTCAGGAAAAGAATAGCTTTCTTTTGGTAAGATTGGCATAGTTAAATTCATTCATTTTTACAATTACTCCTAACTAGTCTTATAGTAAATTTACTCAGCTTTCGATTGGTTTTACAACCTTTCTAGTAGACTAACCTGGGCTGGAGCTACAACGATTATTCTTCTAAAAACCACATTTGTCGGGAAAAAACAATAAAACAATGTTTTCTCCCTTATGTTTAAGAATTCGGAAAATCGTCACATAACATTTTTTGTTCACCTAAGGGTCCTCTATCACCTCCCACAATATGACTAGACATTTACGGGACACCCTGTATATACATATACATATATACATATACATATATATATATATATATATATATATATATATATATATATATATATATATATATATATATATAATTTGGACCACTGTTATTTTCGTTCTATAGGGGTTCTGAAACATAACATTTTCCTCTTGGCACTTCCAGATTGCATCATGAGGTCAACCTTATAAGCGGGGTTTCTCCGTATGGAGGGAGGGAGAAACTGCGCTAAAACAGAGAACCTACATCTATAAATTTAAGTTCCCAGCTCCTGAAGCACCATGCACCCCCCACACCAAGACACCTCCACCTCCATACTACTATCACAATTAGGTTCCTTCTCGAGAGGTCTTCTTTTAAATTTTCTTCAACTTCTTTCCCATCCATCGGACCCAAAAATGTTAAACTTACTTTCATGTGTAAATAGAACACGTTTCCAGAATAATAATGGTTTATTTAAGTGCGGTTTAGCAAATTGAAGTCTCAGTGCCCGGTGAAATGGCTTGCACCTAGGCTTCTATTGATTATAGCCTGCATTTTTCAGACCCTACTTATAGTCTGTGAAAACACCTCGATATTATAATCAGACTGTACCATACCTGGTAAATTTGAAGCACTAGTGTGTGATTATTTGCCTACACTTATTACAATTGCCCCCGGTCTGTAGATACCGGCGGCCAGTTTGGTCTCTATTTTCAACAGAATCCAGTTCTTCATGCCTTATTAGAACGAACCTCGCAGTACAATAAACTTTATTGACGGTTTGTCCCATTTTTCCGTACAACTGGCCCTGTCTTCCCAAATTTATAATTTGTTCAAACATCATAGTTGGAAATTCCATTTTAAAAAAAAATCAATAACTGGTTTGGCAAAGAATTAGTACGGGGTTGTCAAGATTAGCTAAGGAATGTAAGGGGTAGAATTCGGTCTGTCTAAATCCACTTATTTTTGATAATTTCCCTACGTGCAGAGACTTTTGGCTTTTCAATAATTTGACTTATGTATTTCTCTAAATAAATTAAAAAGGAAATAAATGATATTATATTTATTTTTTGTTGATTAAAGTAAATTAAATTGTGTAACAAAAAGTGTGAAATTTATTTCCAATATCTTGTGGAATGCCTCTATTTTGCACAATGGAAAAACTTGCATATGGGTGTGCAGAGACTTTTGTTACTAAGTGTGTTTATATATGTATTTATTTACATATAATTATTCACTTCTATATTTTCACACATAATGCAGAGAAACATAAATAAACTCTGAGGCCTAAAAATTACACGAACCTGCTGATTTACAGAACAAGTTTTGATGAACAGTTAACAATTTAGTATCTATTGGTTGTAAACAAAATCAATGAGAGCTTTAAATAAACCGAATTTCAACACATAGTAAGAATCAACCTTACTTTTTATAAATTATCATTTCTAACAAGGGGAAAAATTAATGTCCTATTCAGTGTGTGTTCAGTGTTAAAAATGACTTCAATTTCAACAAGCTCACAATTATAAAAAAATCAGATGTCAATTTATCTGGACATGAAAGAATTCCATTGATATATAGAAAATCAAAGTATAAATTAAATTTTAATCACAAAAGAAAATTCAATCTTGAATTAAAATGAAATATTACGATAAATATAATAAATTATTTACCAATTGTATCCATGGTAGTTAATCACAGCCAATTTAAGTGACTAGATACTAAAATAAAACTTAAATGGTAATAAACAAAATTTGAACTCTCAAACTATAAGGCACATATTTGAAATAACATCAGAAAATCGATTTCTCCATCGACTACAAAGAAAGACGAGAATGAAATAATTTTACTTTTATCAGTTTTACATGACGTCATAAATTTAAAGCAACCTATGTTAATATGACATGCCATCAAGTAATTTAATTCATATTCTTTAAAAATAATTAGTCCGGCTCACAGGAACTGTCCAGCGTGGAAATTGATGAGATTCGGCCATAATAGATAAATCGAAATTCTAAAATAGGATTTTTTGCAATAAAATTCAGCTGTTCTAAACAATATAATAATAATAAGCGTGTTATCGAAAATATCCCAGGCGATATTACTACTATTGCAAAAATTCATTGAGCAACATTCTAATACTTTGTTTATATAACAAGCTGTCAGAAAATTATTGGAAATGTTTTTCATTTAAGTTGAATAGACTAAAGATAAAAAGGATAGGAATAAAAAGTAAGTATAAGATTGAACTAACTGGCATTATTTAGACTGAATACAAAAAACGTAACCGCTTTCACTTTCGAAACCAGGCACAGTTTTCTCCAGCTGGGACCCTCATATCAAAATACTGTACTAACCTTTTAGCGCGGTTCCTCCCTCCCCCATAGGGAGGAACCCCGCTTATAGGGTTGATACAATGAAACAAACTGGAAGTGCCGACTAGAAAATTTCGCGTTTCAGAACCCCTAGAGACCGAAAATAACGGTGGTTCAAATTTGTATATATATATATATATATATATATATATATATATATATATATATATACATGGTAAATGTCAAGGAGCGTGGTCTCCACGCCGATTCTTTTGAAACTTTGCACTATAACGTATTTTGATGCACTAAACACGAATCCGTTAAAAAAAAAGGTCGCTTTTCACTAGGAAAGAAGTTATGAAACACTAAAGTTCACTGTTATGGAGGTTATAAAAGACGGGTTAACGGCGAATTTGTAAACACGCGCATGCGCAATAGTCCTTAATGACGAAGTGTAATTGAAATTTAGACTCACCTTGTGGTAGCTGACTTGGTCGTAAATTGTCGCTTTTGGGCATATTCGCTGTGCGTTTCCGCTCGCTCCGCTCGCTCAAGAAAACATCAAAACCCCTAGTCAATCCAACTCGCAGAAATGAAAAGAATTCTATGGCCCAAAAGTCGTCCAAGGCAGTCTTCCCTAACCTTCATAACAGTGAACTTAAATGTTTCATAACTTCTTTCCTAGTGAAAAGCGACCTTTTTTTTTAACGGATTCGTGTTTAGTGCATCAAAATACGTAATAGTGCAAAGTTTCAAAAGAATCGGCGTGGAGACCACGCTCCTTGACATTTACCATATACATATATATATATATATATATATATATATATATATATATATATGTATATATTTATTATATATATATATATATATATATATATATATATATTTGTCTGTTCGCTCTCTAGCTAGAAGACGAATGTTCCGATTTTGATGAAACTTGGTAAAAAAATCCTTCGTCCAATTTGAAAGGTCAAGTTCGTTAACCAGCAAAATCCGCCTACTGGAAGATGGCGTTTGGGGCGAAATTCGCGCAAAAAAAATCGTAACGCTTACGTTTTTGAGTTCATAAGCTTCTAAGTACTCGGCTAGGAAAACGAATGAAACCATTTTCAAGGCGATAGCTTTAACCGTTTTCGAGATAATTGGAAAAATATTTTTTGAATACCGTTTTTGGTTTGGGTACTTAGAATCATGGGATTCAGTTGAAACATTTTCTGCATGTTCTACTTTCATCAAAACTAATATGTTGAAATTTTGGTTACGTTTAGAGTTAAGGAAGGGTTAGAATAAAATATTTTATTAACAGACTTAAAAAGTTTTGGTAACTTTGTATATTTTCCTTAATATCTCGAAAAAGGTTGAGAATCCTGGTAAACGAAAGAATACCATTAGAAAGCTTACTAAATGCTCTACAAAAAAGGTTCTGATGAAAGTTTTGATTAGGCGATGTCAATCGGAGAAATAAGTGCTTAAAACATTAAAGTAATTGATTTTGCTTATTCGAACTGTTCTTTTTGTCTGTTTTTATTCCTTGTTATTTTTTAATTGCTTATAGTTGGATAATGTATATTACAATAAAACAGATTAGGCAAAATAAGAAAAACAATTCATTGTTAGAAATATAGCTTGCCAAGAGAAAAAGATTCGTTGACGTCTTTTGAATATTTTCAATTGCCTTTATGCTGTTGGTTTTTTTATTTTATTTTTTAATTGATTTTATCTGTAGAATTATTACTATAGTAAAAGAACACAGGAATGTGTGAAAATATTTGATATTTTCCAATTCATTGAAATGTATGAAATGAAGTATCGGTAGAAGAGGATTCTAGGGTCTTGCGGACCTGACCCCAGGTATAGCCATAAAACCCTTTGAACAAAGGCCGAGGAAAATATTATCTGTTTCTATTCTATGCTTTTCAAATGAGAATAGGGATATGAACAGGAACCGGGGTCTCCCGTGGTCTAATGGCTAGCGCCTTGGATTCATAAGCGGGAGATGGTGGGTTCGATTCCCAACCTCCGGCAGGAATTTTATCATCCCACGGCTCGCTGGTGAAATTCCTCGCTACACCCTGGATGTCGGCGCTAATGACCTAGATGTATATGTGCCGTAAAAAAAAAAAAAAAAAAAAAAAAAAAAAAAAAAAAAAAAAAAAAAAAAAAAAAAAAAAAAAACAACTGGAACCGCGCTAAGATGACGCAGTTCCTGCGAGTCGGACTTTTTATTTAGTATGTTATTAATACCTGACGTTTCGAATGCTTAATGTTCCCTAAAGACGTATCAAAAACTACGTAATTGAGATATATAACCAAATAGACCAAATGTTCAATATTCCTCATGACTGATAATAAAAACTAATAACTTCTCTTCAATACGAACTACACAGGGAAAAATCAGCATAGTACTGACCACACTATGTCCCTAGTGGTGCCGTATGGTCGAGAATCAGATACCTCTACAGTATCTGCCCCTCTGGGCCCTTATGGGCCTGTTACGGGATTGATTTTTTTTTTTTTCCATTTTAATTGCATTTAACAGTAAAACGAGTATTTGACTAAAGGTAAGAAAATGTGAAACATTGTTACAGTGTGTCCAAGAGCGAACGTTGAGAAGGTGGGGGAAAACGCCATGATACTTTCAGTTTCCTGTTGTGGCGCCTTAAATCTATTTTCTGCTCTAAATTTTATGTTATATATATTTTTTTCACAAACGATCAAACCCCACCAATAACTGCTACTATTCCTTTACTAATAGCACTAGAGATATGAACGGAACCGCGCTAAGATGACGCAGTTCCTGCGAGTCGGACTTTTTATTTAGTATGTTATTAATACCTGACGTTTCGAATGCTTAATGTTCCCTAAAGACGTATCAAAAACTACGTAATTGAGATATATAACCAAATAGACCAAATGTTCAACATTCCTCATGACTGATAATAAAAACTAATAACTTCTCTTCAATACGAACTACACAGCTCGTCAAATCTGATTAAACTTAATCCAAAACTTCAGACTCACAAGACTCAGGTGTAAATTTAATTGCCATTCTCAAATACGTGAGCCAAGTGATTTTCGTCTTAGACTCCCTATTTTTATCGCCAATTAAAATGGATAAAATGTTGTTTATTTCCCACCGATAATTTATGTGCGCAACTTAACACGTGGATTTAGTTAAGAGCCGCAATTTAAAAAGCAAAATGTGCTAAAATACTCCGTACAACAGGCAGAGGCGTATATAGGAATTAATTGGGGGGAGGGGAGTTTGATTGTAAAAAAACTATGAAATTAAACCAATATATAAATAAATAAATATATATATATATATATATATATATATATATATATATATATATATATATATATATATATTATATATATATATGGGGAAGGTGAACCTTTGACCACTTTGCAAAATTGTTTTTTTTTTAATTAATTAATTGTAAGTTTAATAAATACAGGACAATTATGTAAGCATAATAAAAACCCTATTATTGATATTATGTTATGCTGAAAATTCCAGTGCAATCAATAAACGTATTAACTGTCAAGCAGATCCACTAGCAATAGTAGGGTATCGAAGTTTAACCACAATGTCTCAACATCAATATCATACAAATTTTCATCTTCTCTCGAAAACCTGTCAATTAAAGTTAGTTTTTTTAAATACTGGAACTCAAACATTGGACATTTAATACCACAGATATCTGCGACTAAATATGTAATAGTTTTTTTTTTTTTTTTTTTTTTTTTTTTTTTTTTTTTTTTTTTTTTTTTTGTGTTTGTGTGTGTTAAACGGCGTATCAACATTAGGGCTATTAACGCCGGGCTGTCTACAGGTTGCCGCCCTTTTCTATAATGCCAACAGTACGTGGTCGGTCACCCATTCAGGTACCGACCACATCCGACGTTGCTTAACTTCGGTGGTCTACGGGAACCGGTGCTTTCAACGTGGGTATGCCCGTTGGCTAAATATGTAATAGTCTTTTTACTTTTAACAAGTATAAAATTTCCTGTTTCTAAGTCATATCTTTCAACTTGTTGCTGGTCATCGACTTAACTCACGACATTTATCAGACAGATCAACGTCACTTTCTCCTGCATAAATTTCGGTATCAGTATCTGAACTATCATTAGAATAATTTTCTTTTTATTTGCCACTTTTTTTAGGAAGGGGTCATGTGCGTATATAAGGGGGGGGGGGCTGAGGGGGCTGCAGCCCCCCCCCCCCCCCGAAATTTTGAGTTGATCGGTAAAAATGTGTCATAAACCCTTAAAAATAAATTAAATAGGATCACTATGTTCATAAAAAATATTTTATTTTTTGTGTAATAGCGTTTTAGTTGTTTAAAACTATTCCAAGTTCTAAATTGTTAGTATTCCATACCCCGGAAATGGTCTCAGCCCCCCCCCCCCCCGAAATTTTCCCAGCCCCTCCCAAAATTATTTTCTATATACGCCCATTGAAAAGGTTTAGTTGTATGTGGTGCCTTTCGTTTAGGGTGGTGCTTTTATTATTTTTTTTTTTCACCTTCAATAATTAGCTTTTCAGAAATATCTGTCAGGATACGAGGTTTCCCTTTAGGCCGGCCCCTATTGGACATTTTCCATGCCTGCGCTTTTCGATGAGGCCTTACAACTTCAAGTGGAACGATAAGGGGAGATAGGTTTGAACTGCTACACTGAGGATTGATTAAGTCAGTTTGAACTTATTTAATTTATTATTTTTTAAATTCTTTGAACAATTGAAGCAACCAATATTAATTATTTTTTTAAGAAGTTGTAGAAGAAGAACATAAAAGTTGAATTATGAGAATTACTCAGGTGTGTTGTACCTTTGACCTGGTCAAAGGAACAACAACTAGTCGTGGTCAGAAGTTCAACACCCTGGTAGTGCAAATGAAAAGCATGCTAAAACTTTTAGAGTTAAGATAAATCAATTTCAGAAGCTACGCCATGTTTCTTATTGTAATAGCTACTTTGTCAAATGATTTCCATCTAAAAAGACATAATACAAAAAATATTATGAGGCAAAACGTCAGCAATAAATAACTTTCATTTTTATTATAGAAATTGATTAGTATTTTTTGCAAGAATCCTCTTTGACTTGAATAATCCATAGGGAAAGACATTGACCCTTGGATTAAATCTTGGAAAGTTTATGTTTTTCCTTCTGGATTTTGTATTCAAAATTATTTTAATTATTATGTTTATATCGTGCTGTGGTTATGGGTGTACTAAAAGAGCATTCAAGAGAGTGGACATTCACTTTTTTTCGTAAGTACCTACTACTTGACTATCATAGATTCTTTCTCAAAGCCCTAATAGTAACTTTTTCCCTTAAAGGCACCAAATTCTCAACCATAGGCCATTGTATATATAAAAATAGTTTCTTTAAATAATTATTTGTTTATTCACATATAGATAGAGGCACATAATATATTACTATAAACTATATAAATGTACATAATCATATAAATGTATGTAAATAAATTAATTTTACAATTTTGATATATATATATATATATATATATATATATATATATATATATATATATATATATATAGAGAGAGAGAGAGAGAGAGAGAGAGAGAGAGAGAGATGGAATGGCATTTTTCTCCAGCGGTGGTACTCCTCCTCACTTCTTCCTGGGATATTTCGATGGGTTCATCTCCATCTTCGTCAGCCAGGTACTTGTTGTTTCTTCCTCGGTACCTGTTTTTATTATTATTATTTCTTTTGTATGTTTTTTTGTCAGAAAATTAATGTATTATGTTTATATTATGATATAAATATTATGTTTATAAGAAGAGCAAGTCACTTTAATTGCGGTGTAAAATATTGTTGCTAGCTAAATCTCAGTATTATAAAAGTCCTTTCTGAAATTCCCAAATAGCCTATATTACCTCTTTGGGGGTAATTGTGACGTCACTCTTGGTTTTGGTTATATAAAACACGTGTTTATTTTAATATTTAATATATAAATAATTTAATCAAATAAAACAACTAGTAACATTAAAATAACTAATAAAATATTAAAATTATACGCTAACTTAGGAACTACTTTGTACATACTATAATCTATCTTATCTTACATATATATACAATAAATACAAATGCTACTTGAGGATATCCATCGCAACGCTTCATTACACCTAAGTATGGCCATACTGATACGTTATTATAACATAACACAACCAAGCGTAAGTATTCACAGAAACACAGGTGGGCGTCCTATATTCGGAAACTGACTGACTGGTTAACCTCCTAGGCAGGAACCTTCCAGCTATATAGTCTACCATAGAGGTAGGACCTATAGGCGCAGTTATTAGCCTATGACGAACCGCCACAGCACTCCCCCCTAATAACTGCGTCCAAACTATCTGACGTTTGGCTTAATGGTGCGGCCAAACCTACTCTTCACCGGGTGTACTGGTAGTCCTTCTTCCTTGTCCTCTTCTTTAGCGGCTGCAGTTGGTTCAATAGAGGTTTCAGGGTTATTAGCTGCTGTGGTCACTGTTCTGCCATCTTCATCCTGTGCAAGCAGGAAAGCTTGTTTCACTCTGTCTAGCGAAACTATGAGCTCTCTGTTCGGCAACTGAAGTGTGCATAGCTTTTCGGTCCTCCGTAGAACAGGATAAGGTCCATTATACGGTGGGGTAAGACCTTTCTTCAACGTGTCTTCCCTCAAAAATACAAATTTGAATGTCGCTAAAGCCCGATGTACAAACATCTTCTTATTAGCTCGAAATGGGGCTGGACGTAGATGGCTTAAATCTTCCTTCAACCGGCGAACAAATTCTGGTACGGTATAACGTCCGAGAGATGGAGCTAAGAACTCACCAGGCAACCGCAAGTTCTGACCATAAACCGATTCCGCGACACTGAAACCTGTGTCATCTCTTATCACGGTCCTCAATCCTAGAAGAACTGTAGGAAGTAGGTTAACCCAATTTTCCACATTCAGGTGTGCGATCAAAGCTGCTTTCAAAGACCTATGCCATCTTTCCATACACCCGTTAGATTGAGGGTGGTATGGGGATGTCCTGATCTTGTTGGTACCAAGGAACCGAGTAAGACAACAAAAGAGCTCACTCTCGTCTTCCTACTTTACCTCGCTGGCATCCAATACATATCTGTGCCCAAGCGCTGACATCCTTATTTAAACTTGGCCAAAAGTACTTCTGAGCGACAGATTTTCGGGATGCTCTCACTCCAGGGTGGCTCGCATTATGCAGAGAATCGAAGATCTCCCGACGAAGTGCTTCCGGAACGTAGACTCGCACTTGCTTCTGGGATGTCTCACACAGGATAGGGTCGGCTGCTCCAGGTAAGCTGATCAATTTCAACTGCAAATTCTCCTGCTTCTTCAGAGCTTCGACCTCCGGATCCTTCTTCTGTAGAGCTGCAAGCCTATCCAAATCGCTAGCAAGATGAATAGCTTCCACGCGTGATAAAGCGTCCGCTACCTGGTTGTTCTCACCATCAACGTGCTGAATATTGGTCGAAAATTGGTAAATAAAATTTAACCACCTCATCCTAATCGGAGATACTGTAGAAGGCTTTTGATGCATAGCGTAGACGAGCGGTCTGTGATCCGTAAAAATGACAAAACTCCTCCCTTCGATGATAGTTCGGAAGTATCGCACAGCTGAATATATAGCCAGGAGTTCGCGATCGTATGCTGAATATGTACCTTGCTCCTCCGATAATGCTTTTGAGTAAAATCCCAAAGGTGTCCAATGATCTTCTTCCTACTGCTGAAGAACTGCTCCCATACAACTGCTGGACGCATCGAAAGCCAATGATAATTTGGCATCTGGTTTGGGATGAGCAAGCAATGCTGCTGACTTTAAGCTATCCCAACAGCGCTCAAATGCTTCAGTGCTCTCCTCCGTCCACTCAATCAGCGATTTGTCATTTTTTTTAGAGCCTTGGAGATATCGGTTGAGAATCCGTTGTACTGCAGCGGCCTTGGGAATACAGCGACGATAAAAATTAATCATCCCCAAAAATCTGCGTAACGATCTAACGTCCTGGGGCTTTGGATATTCGGCAATGGCCTGAACTTTTGCTTCCTGCGGCCTTATTCCCTCCGGCGTTATGTGATAACCAAGGAAATCGATCTCACTCAAACCAAATTGACACTTATCTGGGTTAAGTGTGAGACCATAATCGTTCAACCTTTTGAACACCTCCCGTAGATGATCGATGTGCTCCTTGTGGCTTGAAGAGGCAATAAGCACATCATCCAGGAGAACAAAGCAGAAGTTCAAATCTCGGAGTATGCTGTCTATAAAACGCTGAAAAGTTTGCGCAACATTTTTCAGTCCAAAACACATCCTTGAAAATTCAAATAGTCCAAACGGAGTAATTATTGATGTCTTGGGCACATCTTCCTCTCTGATCGGGATATGATAATAAGCCCTTACTAAACCTAGCCTTGAGAAATATGTCTTATCGTACAGGTTGTTGCGAAAGTCCATTATATTTGGAACGCCATATCGGTCAGGCACTGTCTGAGAATTAAGTTGGCGGAAGTCTCCACAAGGACGAACTTTTCCATCTTTCTTGTCCACAACGTGCAAAGCACTCGACCATTGGCTCTTAGATGGACGACATATACCCATTTCCATCATATGATTAAACTCCTCCTTCACCTTCAGGTACTTATCAGGGGGTAGTCTTCTAGCCTTCGCAGAGACAGGATGTCCGGTCGTTTCAATGAAGTGAACGGTGTCATGCTTCACCGGCTCCTTCATGGAACTTGGTCTGGTAATGTCCGGAAATTCGCGAAGCAAGAAGGCGTATGGGTGTCCTTCGGGAACGGCTGAGATAGATGCTGGAATCTCGTTGATGATTTTGCCTCTAGAAGTCAACCCTGTTGTTTGGTCAATCAGTTGTCAACCCTTGAGATCAACCATCAGGTTGTAGTAGTACATAAAGTCTGCTCGGATAATAGCTCTGGGTATGTCCGCAATTGCGAAAGGCCATTTAAAAGAACGACGAAGTCCAAGGTCCAACTTCAAAGTTTCCTCACCGTAGGTCTTAATCTTGGTACCGTTTGCAGCATATAAAGTAAAATCCTTCTGGACAGGCTTCATGCACTTCCTTGTAGGAATAACAGAAATTGCTGGGGCGGTGTCGATTAACAGAGAAAGTCCTGTTCTTTTATCCTGTACAAAAAGACGGCGTTGTGCAATACTGCTGGCACCGGCACACGCCACTTCCGGGCCATCAGCTAGTTTTCCGACTTCTTGTGCAATCTCTCCCAGGCACATGGCTGAATGCACTTGTTAGCATTTTCCTTAAATCGGAAATGATAAAAGCATAACCAATCTGGTCTGTTCGCTTGACTCTTGGAACGACTTCGGTTTCTCTGGATTTTCCTATGGCGCTGAATAGATGAATCCTCCCGCTGTCCTTGGCGCCCTCGGGAAGACAAAGCTGCAATTTGAGCGGTCAGCTGCTCTATCTTCGATTCTAAGCGTGAAGCTGTGTTCTGCCAGGAGGAAGAACTTGCATTACCCACCGAACAAACTTCTTCTGGTCGAATCACCTCGTGAATTTTATCTGCAACTTCCGCTAGCTTCTCAACTTCTGTGTGGCCAGCCGTGGTAAGAATCGCCTGTGTATTGGTCGGCAGTGAACGCAGCCATAGAGTCTTCAAAATGTCCTTATTGACTGTTTCCCCTGCCAGCTGTTGCATGTGCCTTAACAGCTGAGATGGCTTCTCATCTCCCAGTTGTTTTCCTTCCAATAACTGTTCTATGCGTCTACTCTCAGACTCAGCGTAGCAACTAATCAACCGATTCTTCAGGTCTTCATATGGAGATACGGCACTAGGGTTTCTAACTATATCAGAAACTTGTCGCATAACATCCAAGTCGAGCATAGGTATCACCGTATGGAATTTCGTGACACTGTTTGTAATCCCCGTACGAGCAAAAACGGCCTCCATTTGTATAAAGCATAATTCGGGATCTGACTTCCAAAAAGGCGGTGTCTTGTTAGTAGCAGAAAATGCAGCGAGAAACTCTTGCGTACTTTCCTGTTCCTTCTCGTCAGCCATTTTATATATTTGTTAATAACTAAAATGTGCACAAGTTAAAAATCAAAAATTTGAAAAAGAAAAAAAAATAGATCATTTAATTTAAATAAATAAATTATTTAATTCAAATAAATAAAGAAAACTAGACCAAAAACGGCTAAAAATAATTATCTTCACACAAAACATAAATTTGTAAACTATGACGTCACATGCCAATCATTTACTGTATTTTAGAAATCACGTCGGGGTCACCACTTATTACCTCTTTGGGGGTAATTGTGACGTCACTCTTGGTTTTGGTTATAGATTAGATTACTGATTATTCAGAGCGATAAACTTATATGGTTTTTACGCCCTTTGTTTAGCCGACATTTAAAGTTTTATTGATTTCATTATTTTAATTTATATATGTATATATGCACACTTATTATCTGCACATTCATACACATACGCATACATTTAGAATTTATCATACTTGTATGTGTAATTACACACCTATATATATTTACATATACCTAACCTTAATTAAACTAGTACATGTACTTATTACTTATATACATAATTAGAATAAAATTAGAATAAATAATAATTTTTTTTTTTTTTTTTTTTTTTTTTTTTTTTTTTTTTTTTTTTTTTTTTTTTTTTTTTTTTTTTATAAATACACATATAAAATAAATACTTACAACAAATAATTTAAATCTAAAGAAATATGTTTTATACTTTTTTAATTAAACAATTCCATAACTAGAATAAATAATTAATACCAATTAATTAATCTTAGTTAAAGAAATGTTTTTTATACTTAATACTTTTTTTTTTTTTTTAATTATTTTATTTTATTATACACATATATATATATATATACATATATATTTTTTTATTATTATTAATATATACACATATATGAAATAAATACTTACATTGATAAATAATTAATCTTAATTAAAGACATACATGTTTTATACTTTTTTCCAAAATTTCTTCTACAATAAAATCCTTATATTATATATAAAATTCTTATATTTTGTTATAAATGTTAATTTCTTTCAACAGTTTTATTATTTTATCTATTGATTCTTTTGAGTCTTTTAAAGCTTCTTCTCTTCTACGTGGTATTTTGTGCTTTATAAATATCTGGTTCAGAAGAGCACATTCTTCCAGTATGTGATGAATAGTTAAGGGGGATTGACAGGATTCGCACTTAGGTCCATCAGTTTTTGTAATTAAGTGTACATGCGTTAGGTTTGTGTGTCCTATCCTCATCCTTGCAATAACAACTTCCTCCTTCCTGTTGCCTCTCACTGAGCTTATCCACTGTTTAGTTGTTTTCTTGACAGCTTTTAATTTGTTAGTGAGTGGGATTTCAGTCCACATGGACTCCCAGCTTTTCCGGACTCTATCTTTTAGCCAAGTCTTCATGTCATTTATTTCGTATAAGTGGATGGGCGGGGCTGTTCATCACAGCAGCTTCTTTAGCGGCTTTATCGGCTGCCTCGTTTCCTGCTATTCCAGAGTGACCTGGAGTCCACAGAAAAATTACAGTTTTATTGAGGCTATTTAATATTTCCATGTAATTGTGGATTTTGTTCAACGTTGGTCCCGATTTATTATAGTTTGCTATGCTGTGTAAGGCAGAAATTGAGTCAGAGCATATCAATATTTTGGAGCTGGTAATATTAATGGATATATAGAGTGCTGTAGAGATAGCTTGCAGCTCAGCTGTATATATTGTGGAGTATGAGGGTAATTTGTACTTCTGTGTTAGTTCATTCCTAACTATTGCAAAGCCGACATTATCATTTTGCTTAGATCCATCTGTGTATATTATTTCGTATTCTGAATACTTCTGTAGTATATTTTGCAGTATGTTGTTTATTGGATCTGGTCTTTTAATTTTAAAGGTTAAATCGATTTTTATTGGCAGAAATTTCCACGGAGGAGGTTTTGAGTTTTGTTCACCTGCGTTTATAGGTATATTATAAGTTTCTTGAATAGTTTGTTTTTGTCTGATGCCTAATGGTGCTGCTCTTGTGGGGTTTATTTCATATGTCCGGGTATTTCGAGGGTGGAATATATAGTTATATGCTGGATTTGTTGGCTGTAATTTAATTTTAGCAATATAATTATTAATTAATTCCTGCCTTCTAAAAGTAAGGGGTGGAATGGATGCTTCTGCGCACAGACTCTCTATTGGACTAGTCCTAAAGGCCCCTGTGGCCAGCCTTATTCCTGCGTGATGTACCGAGTCTAAGAGTAGGAGGCGATTTCTCTTTGCAGAAGAATACACCATACTGCCGTAATCGATCTTAGATCGAATAAGACTAGTATAGATGATTAGCATAGATTTGCGGTCAGCCCCCCAGGAAGTCCTTGCTAGTACTTTCATTAACCTCAGTCGCTTGAAGCACTCCTCTCGTAGATACTTTATATGATAAAGCCATGTTAGTTTGTTATCCAAGACCAGTCCTAGGAATTTGGTATTTTCGCTGAACCTGATACTATGTCCATACAGATGAAGCTGGGGAATCGGGCATGGATTCCTCTTTCGAGAGAATAACACTCTTCTTGTCTTTTCAAGTGAAATTCGGAGGTTTTTGCTTTCTGACCAAACTTGTAGGTGGTTCAGAGCGTTTTGTAGAGTCCTCTTCATCCAATCATGGCTCTTGAACTTTATTAATATGGCTACGTCATCTACATAGAGGAATGCTTTAATTGACCTAGGTATTGCCTTAACAATTGAGTTAATTCCTATAGCAAATAAAGTACAACTCAAGACGCTTCCCTGAGGGATTCCGTTAGCTACTTCCTTGCAACTAGAGATCGATTCTCCTGCTCTAACTCGAATATACCTTTTTTGCAAAAAACTCTCAATGAACTTAGGCATCTCTCCCCTGAAACCCCATTCCTGCAATGTTTTTAGAATTGTTTTCCTGTCAATAGTATCGTATGCCTTTTCTATATCGAAGAATACACCAACTGCTTCTTTTTGCTCTATAAATGTGTCCAGGATTTCTGCTTCTATTGTTACTAGTTGGTCTGTGGTTGATCTGCCTTTGCGGAAACCGCACTGAATAGGGGATAGAAGGTTGAATTTTTCTATCATCCACATCAGACGTCTGTTGACCATTTTTTCTAGTACTTTCGACAGACAACTAGTAAGGCATATGGGTCGATAATTATTGGGATGTGATTTGTTTTTTCCTGGTTTCAGTATTGGGATGACAATAGACTCCCTCCAAGCTTGTGGGTATGTAGAGGTTTCCCAAATTCTGTTATATATTGCCAGAAGATCTCTATTAACTGTAGGTGGAAAGTGTTTGATCATGCTATTATGGACTTCATCTTTTCCAGGAGAAGATCTCTTTGCTTCATCTATTGCTGTTTGTAGTTCCCACATTGTGAAGGGGCGGTTATAATCTTCTTGAGACAGAATATCATTTCTTGTTGGAGTTGTGAAGTTTATTTCTTACATGTTTTCTTCTTGTTCGGCATTATTGACGGGATTTGAGATCGCTGCAAAATGGTGGACGAGAGTTTCTGCTATTATTTGTGGATCAGTTATAATTTCATTCTGAATCTTTAGGATTGGGGTTTCTGTGTTGTGATTACCAGCTATGCTATTAATTTTTTGCCATATCTTTTTTATGGGGGTGTTAATATTTATTGATTCTATATATGAAATCCAAGAAGCTCTTTTCTTCGCTTTGACGAGGTTTCTGACTATTGCTTTTTGTTGTTTATATTTAATTAAGTTGGTTTTTGTGGGATATTTCTGGAAAATTTTAAGAGCTCTGTTTTTTAATTTGATGGATTCCCGACATTCTTGATCAAACCAAGGGGTATGGTTGGTTTTTGAAGTTCCTTTTGTTTTTGGAATTGTTTGAGCTGCGGTTTCTGTAATATTTAGAGTGAAATTTTCTATTATGTTATCTACATCCCCTGAGCTGTAAACTGAGGTATTTCTAAGTTTATCACTGAATTCTTCCCAGTCTGCTTTTTCAATGATCCATTTTGGGTGTTTTTTGAATTTTGGGATTTCAGAGCTGAAGCGGATTAGTGTCGGGAAATGGTCACTTCCATACTGATCATCACAGACAGTCCAGGTGAGTAGAGGATAAAGATTGGGTGAGGCGAATGCTAAGTCTGTTGCTGAAGTCGTTCCGTTTCTTGGGCAGATATATGTGGCTTCTCCAGTATTGAGTATGAGTGAATCAGTAGAGTCTATGATTCTAGAGATAATATTTCCTCTTGTGTTGGGTGTAGCTGTGCTCCAAGTATGATGAGATCCATTCATGTCTCCTACCACAATATACGGGGAAGGAAGGTTTGTAATTAGTTGTGTAAATGCTGCTTCGTCTATTCTTTCTGTTGGTGGAAGATATATATTGCAAACTGTTAAGATGAAGCGGAGTTTAATTCTTATGACTATAGCTTGTAAAGGTGTTTGTACATCTAATTCTTCAGAATATAAATCTCTCCTCACTGCAGTAGCAACTCCTCCATGGGCCCGTCCCTGCACACTGTCTTCCTTGTCTTTTCTGTATATTGAGAAATCTTTTTGTTTAATTTTATGTTAGGCGTCAATTTGGTTTCCTGAAGACATAATACAGCTGGGTTTTTATCTTCTATAAGGATCTTCATTTCTTCAAACTGGGTCCTTATACCGTTACAGTTCCAGCTAAGGATTGTCATGGATTTTAGGCGGTTTTAAGAGCCCTATTATATAGATGGGTTTATTTATAAATAGAAGATAAAAAATACTTATATGTATACTTATTTTATATATATACTCATAAACATGCGCACGCACACACACACATATATACATATCTTCTATGGGATAATAAATTTCTTTTAATATTATTAAATCATATTTTGTTCCTCTAATATATTTTACTATTATATTTAAATATGTATTTAGAGTAATTTGGCTTTCAATATTAATATTGTGTACCCTGGAGTATGTTACAGATAAATAAGTAAAAAAATTGGGTATTGATTGAGTCAAATATTTTATACTGTCCATAAGTCTCATTATAGGCAGTGATAAAATAAATTCTTTTGTTGTTAAAATTTTTATTGATTTATATTTACAATATTTTATGCTCAACAATGGGTTATTCATCGGTTGTAGTAATATAAAGGTATTATAATTCATGTTACTAGTTTTAAGTATGATCTTTTGTTTTATTTAATATCTATATTTATAAATTAATTTTTTATTTCTAAGTGGTTTCCATTTCGTCTTCACTTTTTGTTTTATTTTTTTTATTTTTTGAATATATTTTTTTCGATTTATTTAATGAACCCCGTTGCGGAGGTAACGGAGTTTGAAATACAGGTGGGGTTTCTGCTTGATTCAGAAGCGGAGTTTTATTGTCCGTACTCCCATCAAGGAGTAGAGTCCCATCACTAGAGTCCTCCTTAGGAGGCCTAGGAGGAGGCTTGGGAAGAGATAGAGCAGGGCCGGGAGGGGAGGGGAGAGGAGATACAGCCCTGAGAGAGGTGTTCTGGGACGGGAGGGAGAGAGAGAGAGGGGTTGAGAGAGAGAGTGAGGGTTTGACAGGGAGAGGAGAGAGGGAGGGGAGGTTGGTCAGGGGTGGGGGGTTGATTTGGTCAGTATGTATCCTTGATCCTGAAGCTATCAGGCTAATGCTAGTCCTAATACTGCTTGTCCTAATAAAGTCGTCAGTCTGGCATCCTACATCTGCAGTTATTTTCTTATTTAATCTCGCTGCACCAGCGAATTTCATATTACCTACAACTGGACGGATTTCTTTATATTTCTTTTTCGCTTCGTTATAAGGGATTTTCTCTTTAAACTGTAGGGTTTTAATTTCCCTTTCCTCTATTAATTTTGGGCAGTTCCTATCCATACTAGAATGGTTATTTCCACAGTTAACACACTGCGGTACGAAACTTTCACAAAGTGAGCCTTTATCTGTTCTTCCACAAGTATAACAGATAGGGTCTTTTGAGCAGCTATCGGCAAAATGCCCAAATCTTAAACAAGTTCTACATCTAATTGGATTTGGAACATACATTTTCACATTTATTTTTTGAAATCCTACGTAAATTATTTCTGGGATTGTGGGTAATGAAAAGGTAAGTATATATAAATGCGTTTTCCTTTCGTTTCCTGATTTTTTGCTTATTATTCTTTTTATTTCCTTTACATTGTATTTTACCAACTCCTCTAGAATTTCATTTTCCTCCACTACATCTAAATCAGGGCAAAATATGACCCCCTTACTAATATTCAATTTCTCATGAGGAGTTACTTTTAGATTTGAATCAAAATTGGTTAGGCCTAATAGTTTTTCAGATTGCTCTCTTGTTTTTGTTTCGACTAAAATAGTTCCATTTTTTAACTTTTTAACATTTTTTGGCTCCCCACAAAGGTTATTTATTGTTTTAATCATTTTTCTAAATAGTTATTGCTATATTTAAACTAATAGATTAAGATAAAATAATTTTTTTTTTTTCACTGGTAACTTAAGTATTTCTTTTTTTTAAAAAAAAAGACGCAACTGCCGTCTTTTATCAGAAGGTAATAATAAATAGCCTATTTCTATTAATAATAATGAGGAAAAAAATAAAGCATAAAAATTAAATATGGTTAAATGTTAATTCTATGACTTAGCTAGTAGAGCAAGTTAGGGTTTGCTCTATAGTTAATTCTCAGCAGCTCTCCGATGTTGTCTCGTTGACTAGACCGGTTTTGGTTATATAAAACACGTGTTTATTTTAATATTTAATATATTAATAATTTAATCAAATAAAACAACTAGTAACATTAAAATAACTAATAAAATATTAAAATTATACGCTAACTTAGGAACTACTTTGTACATACTATAATCTATCTTATCCTACATATATATACAATAAATACAAATGCTACTTGCGGATATCCATCGCAAAGCTTCATTACACCTAAGCATGGCCATACTGATACGTTATTGTAACATAACACAACCAAGCGTAAGTATGCACAGAAACACAGGTGAGCGTCCTATATTCGGAAACTGACTGACTGGTTAACCTCCTAGGCAGGAACCTTCCAGCTATATAGTCTACCATAGAGGTAGGATCTATAGGTGCAGTTATTAGCCTATGACGAACCGCCACAGCCTAAATTCATTGTTCTACGTAGCTGCAAGAAATATGTCTTAAATTTGCTTTTCTTCTCCCATATTAGGCCCATATTTCCTATGAGAGAAGGACTATCCATAAAGAAGAGCTCGTGAACCTTAAAATTTGAAAGGGAATGTTTAATATAAAGGAAAAAGCCAATAACAAAATGTGAAAGTGTTTTTGAACAAAATGTTTTTAAAACTTTCCTTTTTGTATAAATAACACAAATCCTGTATCACTTCCTCTTTCATTAATAGAGAAAAGCCTATGTTACAGATTATTAAATGAACAAGTATACATTACATTATATATTAATATTATAATAAAAAAAAATGCAAATAAAGAATAATTTAATATAATAATTAAATTATAATAATATAATTTTATTATACTAGATTAAATCTTAATTAAATAATTGACCACACATTTTTTCTTTAAAAAAATGAAAGAATAAAAATCTGTGTTCCATATGTAAATATTAAAAAAAAATAATGGAAAAACGAAAATGGTTAAAAAAAAATAAATAGAAAAAAGAAAAGGTATCAGCCCTATCCTTGCTAGAAAAGGGTGGTAACCTATAGATAACCCGTCCTAAAATTCGTTGTCAATAATAAATAGACGTTAAAATTTAAATAAATAAATTAAACGCAGGTAATTTGGTTTGGATTTTCCTTTAAACTGGGCTAATTTATTTTCCATCCCTCTTTCCCTAAACTACTTGAAAAATAATATTTTCTTATAAGTTATATATTAAAACTATTAATTTATTTAAAAACAAGAAAAAAACTCCAAATATTGGGGATTTGATTTTCTTTAAAAAGGGGTGTACGGAGATTTGTATGGACTTAATTCGTGTTTTTAGTTACATAAATATATAATATAATATTCTTATAATATTTTTACTTGTATAAAAATGTAAAATACTGCGCTATATGGGAGGAAATCGGTCAAATTAAAGCATTAGGGCTAATGGACATATGACCGTCTCTCCCTTAAACAAGATGGCGGACTCCCGTTAGCCCTGCTTCACTTTTTCCCGGGAAAACCAGCGGAGTTAGTCATCTACTCCTTTCTATATCTATGGATTAATCCAAAGTAGGTTACACAAGCCCTCTACATAGATTTATAAATGTCTATATCTATGGCCCTCTAGTGAAGGAGCTAAACACTAATTACACCAAAATTTATAAAAAGTTGCTACATGCCGCCACAGCCTCAGTGGTCAAAGGTACAATATGGTCACAGGTACAACACCTTCCCCTATATATATTTTAAAAAATTCAGAAATAGCAGTGAATAAAAGAACTGAGCTTAAAAATGTCCACCAAATTTTCCATGGAATATTAGATTAAGCTCCAAAAAAAATTTAAATGTTGACGTTTAGATCTTACTAGGAAAACTACGAAAGACTGGACTGATAAAGACACGGACATTTTGGTAATCCCCGTACATTATTAGTTTTATGCCAGACTCTAGAGGGAGTACATGGTGACGAGTGTACTTCCTAGCAAGGTAGGACTGAAAACCTTTTTTATACAACATTTAATGCAACATGTCGGGCCTAGTAAATAAAGTAGTGTGAAGGAAGGAAGGATTACTGCTTTATATATATATATATATATATATATATATATATATATATATATATATATATATATACACACACACGTTTAAGTTTATTGTTTGTTTACAATTATATTCAGGTTCATGGCCGATTTTAGCATTGGAAGATAGATAACACTCCCTCTAGTATCTACTAACACAATGAGTTACCCCTATTTTGGTCTGGAGGTAAACGGCGTAAGTCCATTTCTCCAAAGGAACTATTATTTATTTATCCATTTGGTCTAAATAATGTAAACATTAACATTACGACTGCTTCTTCTACAGTTCGTAAAACTATCGTTTTTATAAAATTGTTTTATTATTTTACGGAAGAATATACGTAAACGAATGGAAAAAAAGAAAGAAATAGTATCTAGCTCAAAGGCAGAAAAAAAGTCCAACTGACAGGAAATGCGTCATCCTAGAGCATGGGCGTATATAGGAAATAATTTCGGAGGGGGCTGGGAAAATTTCGGGGAGGGGGGCTGAGACCATTTCCGGTGTATGGAATACTAACTATTTATATATTGGAAAAGTTTTAGCCAACTAAAACGCTATTACACTCAAAATAGAATATTTTTTAAGAACTAAATGATCTTATTTAATTTATTTTTAAGGATTTTATACAATTTTTACCCATCAAATCAAAATTTCGGAGGGGGCCGCAGCCCCCCTTATATACGCCCATGTCCTAGCGTGGGTCCGTTGATATCTCTAGTGCTATTATTAAAGGAATAGTAGCAGTTATGGGTGGGGTTTGATCGTTCGTGAAAAATATAAAAGAAAATCTCGAAGAGAAAATAGATTAAGGCGCCACAACAGGAAACTGACAGTATCATGGCGACTTCCCCCACCTTCTCAACGTTCGCTCTTGGACACACTGTAACAATGTTACATATTTTCTTGTTGTACTTTGTTTTAGTTAAATACTCCTTTTTCTGTTAAATTTAATTAAAATGGGGGGGGGGAGGTAAAACATTAGGTAAACAAATACAAAAACCCGTTCAAAAGAGCAAAACTGACAATTGCGAATTTTGAAGTCCTTATTTCTCTGATTGCCATCGCCTTATCGAAAATTACATAAGAACCTTTTATGTAGGGATTTTAGTAAGCTTTCGAATGGTCACCATCCACTTACCACGAATTCCCAACCGTTTTCGAGATGTTTTAGAAAATGTACGAAAATCCCAAAACGTTGCATGCCTGCTAATGAAATATTTTATTTCTAGTACTTCCTTAACTCCAAACGAAACCAAAATTTACCTAGCATAGATTAGATGAATATCAAACGTCTGGAACAAGTTACAACTGCTTTGTAACGCTTACGATTTTTTTTTCGCGCGAATTTCACTCCAAAAAGCATCTTCTGGTGGACCGATTCAGCTGGTTAACGAACTTGACCTTTCAAATTAGACGAAAGATTTTTATAACAAATTTCATCAAAATCCGACCATTCGTCTGGCACCTAGAGTTCGAACTGACACACACACACATATATGTATATATATGTATATATATATATATATATATATATATATATATATATATATATATATATATATATATATATGAATGAATGAATGAATGAATAAGAGCATTTATTTAGCCACAAAAATTTGCATGCAGAAACAAAGAAGCTTAATGCCTAAGACAATGGGTCTAACCCGTCTGCCAGGTTGTAGCTAGTACTACTAGGATCATTGTAAGCTAAGTAACAAACACAACAGCATTTGATTGTAATCAAAGCAAGCTCTTAATAAACAATACCAAGCATTAAATAAAATAACAAGCAGTGTAAACAATATACCAAGCATTTAATAAAATAACAAGCAGTACTGCCAAATCAAAGAAAAGAACATGCTAAAATCAAACAAATTCTAAAGTTATTAAAATTAAATATATAGTACAATACAAAAAACTTTATTATATGTATTATATTAACCAACATATACCGTTGGTCAGAAAATATATAATAAAAATAACTAGATAAATAACAACACGCAATTAAAACTATATCACGCTTTCAATCAACAAGAATAACAAAAACAAATTATTAAAGCTATATATTTTAACAGGACATAATCATGCTTTTATTTTATAACTCCTATGAGAAAAATATAAGTTTCATAATATGAATTTACAAATTAATAGTTGAAATAGCCAATTATCTCTTTCCTATAGCTCCATGCTTTCTCTAAATATTTATAGAAGACATTCCAATTTTTGCCGTTTAAATAATCTATGTACTCACTCTGTGTCAGTTGTCGCTTTCCAAGATAATTATATCGAATATCCCCTAAAAATATATATATGTATATATATATATATATATATATATATATATATATATATATATATATATATTTATTCTTATTTCTACTCGTTCCATTTTTTTTTCACTTTAAATTGTCCTATTGAATATATATGGGAGGATTCAACCACATGGTAATGGCAAAAGATCAAGATCAGCTGGCATCTCTCGCCAGAGCACGTCGCCTTCTAAGAATACGCGCTCTAGAAGGAAGATCACGATAAAACACCCCTTAAGAAATGACAACCCGTCTATACCCGCTGAAGGAACTCCCGGTACGTCTACAAGCCCCGAAGAAACAAATGTTTCTGCATTTTTTTTTTACAGCCAACCCATTTTAACTGTTACAGAAAAATAAAGAAGATGAAATGGGAACTGAATACGTACCTAAATCAAAAGGTTGATCCACGAACATATACTTGTATTAATAGAACCAACACAACAAAGAGGGGTCTCCCGTGGTCTAGTGGCTAGCGCGCTAGATTCATAAGCGGGAGATGGTGGGTTCGATCCCCACCCGCGGCAGGAATTTTCTCATCTCAGGGCTCACTGAGAAAATTCCAGGCTGCACCCTGGACGTCGGCGCTAATGGCCACGATTTGTCGATGAGGCGTAAAAAAAAACAACAAAAAAACAAAGATTTCATGCACAAATCCTGACACATATGGAGAAATCATTAAATATTTGAACGACTCCAAGGCTCAGTACATACGTATCAACCGAACGTGCCCTACGACCAAATTCCTTCAAGGAGATGATTTCAACGGCAAGCATCTTCAGTGGGGGTCAAGGGTAACCAACTCCCGTGGTCGTACCCTTCACTCTGCACTCTCCTCAAAGCACTGCTCAACCATTTCCCCGAATTCCCCAACATACTGGCCTACCGACCAAAATCGTATTTCCGATCTAATAGACTTCTTCGTATCCTTTGGCCTTACATCCGTTTTCACCTCAATAGATTCCCTAGATGACTTATCCTCAGACGATAGTCCTTACACTCTCGCTACAACCTATTCCAATGCCCCATCCGCATTCCTTAATCACTGGATCAATCAATTGGAACCTCTTCCGATCCCTCCTTGAAGACACCATCAATCTCAATATTTCACTTAAAACCTCCGAAGACCTAGATATAGCTGTTCAACAATTCACAACCTCCATTCAACAATGTGCATGGAAATCCTCCCTTCCCATACGCCATTACCAAGCACAAGCTCTATGGCAGAGAACTCGCCATCCCTCCGATCGTCGCTCTTACAATCAATTATGTCAATTAGTAAAGCGACAATTAATCCAACGTCGTTCCGAATCATTTAGTTCCTACCTTTCATCTCTATCAACCTCTGACAAATCTCTTTGGAATGCCACCCGAAAAATCCTAAAAAAAACCATCCTGTGTCCCCGCTTCGTCGAGAGGCGCCTCGGACAAGACAAATCCGAGTTGTTTGCTAATCATCTCAAAAGAACATTTACTCATTACCTCCCTCCTGAACCTGATCCCCATTTTCCTGAATTAGAGAATTTCCAACAATCTCCACTTCCTCTCTCCCTACCACCAAAGGCAGTTAATCCATCTGAAGTTAAATTTCTAATATCCTGATTACCTTCCTGGATATCCCCTGGTTATGACCTCATCACCTCCAAAATCCTTAAACAACTTCCAACCAAAGCTATCGTATTCTACACCTATATCTACAGCTGGATGCTCCGAACAACCCATCATCCCATACTCTGGAAATTCTAAGTTGTCGTCCTTTTTCCTAAGCCTGGTGAACCTCCCAAAAATCCTTCCTCCTACCGCCCTATCAGTCTTCTCCCAATATTTTCCAGCCCATGTATCATTTGCCTCCAATCCTACCTGCTAGTCGCACGGTGTGGTTGGATGGCATAAGTTGGTAACTCCACGTCATCCTAGAATCCTTCCTAACAAGGAAGGTATTCGGGTGACAACTGGTGACACCTGAGGCATGGTCAAGCTACCTATATTAAATTACATATGATTCTAGACAGTAATATTTCTGTAAATAAATAATATTAATATATATATATATATATATATATATATATATATATATATATATATATATATATTTACATATGGACCACACATTTTTATTCTTTAATTTTTTTAAAGACAAAAATGTGTGGTCTATTATAAGTTTAATCTAGTATAAATAAAATTATATTCTTTATTTGTATTGTTTTTTTTTTGTTTTTTTTTTTTTTAAATATAATATTAATATACTGTATACTTGTTCATTTAATAATCTTTGACTGAAGTTTTCCTGTATGAATGAAAGAGGAAGTGATACAGGATTTATGTTATTTATGCCAAAAGGAAAGTTTTAAAAACATTTTGTTCAAAAGCACTTTCACATTCTGTTATTGACTTTTTCCTTTCTATTAAAGCTTCGCTTTAAAATTTTAAGGTTCATGAGCTCTTCTTTATGGATAGTCCTTCTCTCATAGGAAATATGGGCATCTAAGAAGAAAAACAAATTTAAGACAGTTTTCTTGGAGCTACGGAGAACAATGAATTTAGGCTATTTGGGAATTTCAGAAAGGACTTAGATTACATTTAGATTTAGTGAGCAACAATATTTTGCACCGCAATTAAAGAGACTTGCTCTTCTTATAAACATAATATTTTAATAGATTAATTTGTCTGACAGTAAAAAGTATACAAAAGGAATAATGATAAAAAAAACAAAAATGTTTCATTTCACTTTGATTATGAAGTATGAAGGAATAGTAAATAATGTTTTATATATATATATATATATATATATATATATTGTGGTGTTTGGGGGGGGGGGAAAGAATTTAAAAGTTGTTATAGAAAAAGTTGACTTGAAATGTTTTTATTATATTTTCATTATATCTCAGGGTTCATTTAATATTACCAAACTCACCACATACGGATTTATGAATAAAACTATTTGAATAATTAATGTCGATTTAATAAATTTCCTGAAAGAAAAGCATGAGAAATATATAATTAGAACCACTTCTTACCATCTGTCCTTTTATGTGTTGAGACCATATTAAATACCAGGAGAAAGGTTCATAGTAAATAAAATATAGTTGGAAACAAATGACTTATATTGAATAAAAGATATAATTTAAGATTTGGCATGGCTGTGATATAAACTTAAATATAAGAAAGAAAAGGTGCTTGACTCACATAATTGTATCAATGTTGGTTATTAAAGAAAAGTTAGAACATAATTAAATATGAAACTTTTATATTAAAATATAAATATTGGCCATTATGAAATTTTAGCTAGCTTTTGAATTTAATTGAAGATTGGCAGTTATTGAGGTATACTCAGCTTATGATACGGATGATGTTCTGGAAGTGAAGCGGCAGACTGGTAGTAGTTATGTCGGCATGTTGAGGAGAATGATGGTCGGCTGCTAGACTTGTATACCTTATCGCTCCTAGCCGAGATATTTGGACTCTTCTTTTATTTCATACTGCCTTTTTTTAAAAAAAAATAAATACTGCCAAGCTAAGCACTGCCAATTGCTATCCCTTTTATTACTCTTTTATTTATTTAATTGGTTAACAAAAGATAATATTTGTGATGGACTTATGGAATATAACTTAGCCTTTATTTTGAATAGGAATGCTACTCTTTGCTATGCCAGAAACTGACTCTTTCTAGAGCACCCCCTTATAGATCATTACAATATATATATATATATATATATATATATATATATATATATATATATATATATATATATATATACCAAAATGTATGGAAAATTAATTTATTTATATACATTTGTGTGATTATGTACATTTATATAATGTATAGGAATTTATTATGTACATCTATCTATATGCAAAATAATTTTTTAAAGAAACTATTTTTATATAAACAATGACCTAAGGTTGAGGATTTGGTTTTTAAAGGGAAAAAGTTACTTTTAGGGCTTGGCGAAAGAATCTATCATAGTCAAGTAGTAGGTACTTACGAAAAAAAGTGAATGCCTCCTCCAAAGATTATTTTCAAATTTTGCACTATAATGTATTTTGATGCACTAAACACGGATCCATTAAAAAAAAAAAAGTCGTTCTCAACTAGGAAATAAGTTATTAAGCACTAAAGTTTACTGTTATGGAGGTTATAAAAGTGGGTACCTTAAACAACGTATTTGTAAACATGCGCATGTGCGGGTATGGAAAAGTCCGTAATAAAGAAGTCTCATTGAAATTTACCATCAATTATTTAAATTTACCAGCAGTTATTTATTCAGAAACATATTTTTTTTAAAAAATGAAACATTCTTCACATTTTTGTTTTGCTTCTGAAAAGTATTATATAACAGAAATCCCTTAATAATTAGATACTGCTTCTATAATTCGCGCCCTCTAATAATTGAGAAGTTTGATTTGATAGTAAAGTTTCATTAATAACAATGAAGTTGCATGATTTTATAGTTCTCATTCATAATATAGAAGAATTACTCAATTTTATATTGGAGAACAATGTTTTGAGTAATTCGATGGCCGAATTTCCCTTAAAACGTGTTCATAAATATGAAGAGCGCTTAAAGGCATTTTTCGGTGTCATTGCGGATTTATATCCACCAAACATGGTGTCAGAAGATGTCTAGGAGGCTAAGGAGGAGAACGATATTTATATTTTATATTTATTTCGCATTATGGGCATACATGCTATGCGTTTCCGCTCGCTCAAGAAGATACCAAAACTCTAGTCTTGGTTAAATTAATAGAATTCTATTCCTTTTACCGAGTTGGATTGACCAGAGTTTTGATATATTCTTGACGTTGAAGTTTCAAAATGAATCAAAAAAAAAATTCTGAACTGGATCAGCCACCCCCTTTGCCTTTAAAAAAGGAAGACACCCTTAGTGAACAGTTATGTTTAAACCATTACCCGTAATGAACAGGGCAGGTATGAAGTTAGATTGCCTTTCCGTTCTGGCTCTTTACCCTTGGGAGAGTCAGTTGACATTGCTCACCATTGCCTTATAAAAACGTTTTACAAACACCCCATCATCTTTCAAAAATATAAAAAAAATTTACAAAATTTTCTTTCTGGACTTTCCTTTCCCGTTATGGGCTTGGAGCCAAACTTTTATTAAAAACTGCCAAACACTCCTGGAGAAAAGCAATACATCAGGGTTTCTCAGCAATTATGAAATTACATTAGCACTCTCGGTGCGGGTGTCATTTTCTGGGAATACCCCAGGTACGGATGTATTTTTTGGTTGAATTTTTCATGGATACATTTTTTTTTAATCATGTTTGATGTGTTTAATAGTAATGCAACAAAGAAAACTAGCCGGGATTGCATTTTCGGAAGTGTCTTTCAGGAGGGACATCCGTATGCGAGGAATTCCAGCTGCTTTGTGGGCAAGTATCAATAGACGCGCATTAGTCAGTTTATTTAAACCTGCTACACCTACACCTAATGTTTATTTATTTTAAAAGAAAACTCAATAATTCTTGAAAATTTTTATTAGAATAACAAAGGACAATAACCAATCATATATAATTATTGGTTCAAATATTATTTTGTTGGACATTTTCAATTCGACGTCTTCGTTGTAGAAGTCCGAGTCTGAGTCCCGTTCATCGGCCAATACTTCTTCCAGCAGTTTGTAGACATCCTCAGATGTCAAATTGGAAATAAAATATTTCTCTACTCTGTCCTTGTTACCTGCAGACATATCTGTGATATAAAAAAATAATTATTAGGGAAATGTAAAAAAAAAAAAAAAAAAAAAAAAATCATTTTCAGATCAATCAAAAAGAAACTTTACCAATTTTCATATTCTTCCCACCAGCAGATAACGACGAAACGGGTGATGCCATTTTTTTTGTTTTTTAATCCTACAAAATAAAGTAAAACATATTTTTTTTTAATTAATTATTTAACATAAATAAATATTAAATGGAGGGGATATAATAATAAATAAATTATTTAACATAATAAAACAGCGATGGCTTTTCTTTAGAAAAAAGAAAAGGCATCAGCCCTATCCTGGCTAGAAAAGGGTGGTAACCTATAGATATCCCGTCCTAAAATTCATAGTTAATAATAAATGAACGTTAAAATTTAACGCATTTTAAATTTAATAATAATAATAATAATTTACAACAATAAATGTGATAAATAAAAAGAAAAAATCACCCTTTAACTACCAAAAATTGATGCCAAACGATAATATTTTTAAAAATATCCTTCGTTGCCAATCAATATCTGCAACAAAAAGTCAACAATTTAGTGAATAGTATTTAAATATATTAAATCAGGAAGTAAATATCCATTATATAATAAATTCTACTTACTTATGAACAATTTATCGAAGAAAAAGTTTAAAAATTCATAAAAACTCTTCCGGTCAGCCAATTTGAAAACGCACAACACTGCTAGAAAGCCCAAACAATACTGAAGACAACTGTGTTTGCCTCGAGTCGTAAAAGTGAACCCCCTCCTTTGCGATCCTTTTGAATCTCAAGTGAAAAGTAATGAAGGAGTGTCCTTCCGAAGGGACAACCGTACGAGGGGACGGTCGCTACTGTCCTTCCCAAAGGACAGCCGCACCGAGAGTGTTAGTCCAACATAAAATGTATTTTATAGTCCAAAGAGAAGCTTTCCCAACATGCTTAAGATCTGACAGAAATTTGCCCAAGTTGTATTATTCTTTATCAGTTAGTTGACAAGGAAGGAATAATTAGAGTCAGTGTTCACCTTTCCAATAGCGCTAAATATCAATTTTACAGCCTAGAAGGCACCACGTCACTTTTATTATTAATTATTACCATAACAAATATTTCCATGCTCGCTCTCATCTGCTACAATCTCTTATTGCATCTTCTTTTTGGATAATTTCATTTCGCCATTGATTGTGCTTTACTCTGTCTAAATGTATTTCTTGTTTCCGTACTAAAAATAAGCCTCCTTTCATGGATGATTTACTTGAGGCCAGAGTTGTTCCTGCTCAAACATTATCTTGCGCTGGTTGTGATTTTGTGGACCATTTTCTGTTCAATCATCCATTTTGCGCAAAGTGCCTAAAATTAAATGGTACTTTGTCGTTTTTTGTCTGTTTCACCACAAAAGCCTCGCATCTGGAAATGGTTACTGATTTAAGTACCCCAGCCTTTCTGGCAGCCCTAAAGCGTTTTATTTCTCGTCACGATATCGTGAGGGACTTACACTGTGATTGTGGGACTAACCTTGTTGGTGTCTTTAAGGCTCTGAATAGAACGTTGTGAGAACTTTTTAAGGCGGACCCCAAATGCTGTTGTCTCGTAACGGTGGGGAGTACCATATGGTTTTCCACTTTAACAGTCCTTTCCATCACTCGCATGGTGACTTATGGGAAGCTGCCGTTAAATACAGTAAACAACATCTATTCATTAAAATTCAGAATCATCATCCTACCTTGGAAGAATGCTTCATTAATTCAAATTGAATCTACGTTGAATTTCTGCCTCTACTTTCTAATGACCCATCCGACTTGGAGGTTCTAACTCCCTTGCAGTTTTTGATTGGCTGCTCTTTACAGCTTCCTCCGGAAAAAGCTCAGCTTTTTGTCAACCCATCGCTCAAGAGCCATTTGCTATTTCTTCAACACTTATCTAGCCAGTTCTGGAAAATATAGAGCTTAGAGTATTTACACACCTTGCAACAACGCTTTTGGTGGCACTAGTCGGCTTATAATATCCACGTATGCGACCTGGTTCTGGTTGAAAATTATTCTTCCTCTACTTCAGTGGGCTCTTGGGCGTATTGTGGAAGGTCACCAGGGTTCTGCTGGCAAAATCCGCACATTAAAGGTCAGGAGATGTCCCCCTGCACTGCAAACTTCTACCCTTTGTGGACACCCCCACGAGGCAAAGCCAACTCGGCTGAACTTTTTAAGTTTTGCCAAGATCTATTTTGTATATAATTTTAATCTTGCACATTTCTTTTACAGAAGTTTTGCCATTGTTTCACTATTTATTTTGCATACACCCCATTATTTAATTGTGATGTGTTTGTCACTAATGCACTAACAAACAATATTAGTGCTTTTTTCTATTTGAGCATTTCTTGAAGCTCAGGCGGCACCTGCCCCCACCCTTTCCCTTACTCAGTGGGAGTCATCCTCGTCCCGAGTACACTCAGATCTCCGCCCTGTAACATGTAGTCTCTTAAATACCTAAGTTTTCCTACCTGAATCCTGTCCATTTATCCTTATCATTTCTCACTCTCCACAACCTCTATATATAGCTACAGGTATGAATTTCCTTATCAAACGTAACATGAACAAAGTATTTTATTCTATAAACATACTGGGAGAGATTTACTAAGCAGGTGTTCAAGAAGAATTCATTTTTTTTCACCAGAAATATTTTTAAAGATTCAGAAAACACAAAGGAGAAAAAACCAAACCATTAATTACTTAAATAATATTAATAAAATTTATTATAAAAATAGCTAGGATTCTTAATATACAATATTAATAACATAATACAAAGATATAATCAAACATAAATATATTTGCCAGTCATTTGTAATATAAATGTTTATCATTTTAGGTTTGTTTATATATATATATATATATATATATATATATATATATATATATATATATATATATATGTGTGTGTGTGTGTGTGTGTGTGTGTGTGTGTGTGTCTAAAATACATAAATGATTCAATTAAAATAATGGATTTTACAAGTAATACAATATTACAAATTAAATATATATATATATATATATATATATATATATATATATATACACTTTATATAATGTTCATTTGTGTGAGTTACACACACACACTGTATGGATATTTCAAAAAGGAATTATTATGGAATAAATACTATTTAACAAGAGGTCCCCAAAACATTTTACTAGGTTTCCTCTGATCTTCAGTCAGGAAGAAGTCACGTCCAGTTTTCACAAACTCTTTTAGAGTTATGCGTCCATCTAAATTCTCATCTACGTGCTATCTAAAACAAAATAGATAAAAATGCAGTACAATTCATCATTTTTATTTTATTTTATTATTTTTTTTTTTTATTTCAGACAATTTATTGGAAGATTTAAGGCTGATTCACGCTAGACCGTGTCGAGTCCGGGCCGGGCCATGGTGAAACAATCTCACCAGCATTTTCAATGGACTCGTTCACGCTACACCGGGCCGGGTCCGAGTTTTATGCATGTGTGATTGCTTCACCATGTCCCGGCCGGGCCCCGGGCCAGACCCGACACGGTCTAGCGTGAATCAACCTATATTCTTGCCAAATATTCCTTATACAGAAGTATTTTCTGTAAGAAATACATACAAAGGATACCAACTTTTTAAGTAACTCTGTATTCAATCTATAATCCGCCCACAAAGAAAAGACCAAGAAGGGGCCTGGCTAGAGGTGAGCAAGGCTTTCCCACACATGGGCTGGGTGCAGCACAAGCAATCTACCTTGTTCCTTTGTTTTCGGGCGCGGTCTATATGTATTTCTAATTACACAGTAAGTTCATTTTTAATTAAAAAAAGTTAATGCAATATTCAGAATTTTATCTGTAATCTGTCAAGGCCTTCCTTAACCCTTAAACAGCAGCATATACAAACAACCCTCACTCTGCTGATGTAGGCATTTATCGATGGTCAGTTTCTCTCTTAATTTCCTAATGTCCATTATTGCCGGCTCATCCTAGTCACAATTTATCAGTTTCTTTCTTAACTAAAGCTTATTTTTAAGCTCTACAGATGTCATATCGATATAATTTTTGAGGTATTCTTGTTGAATTTTAAAATTCTTTGTTTTTGAGCCGTTAAGCTACTGTTACACAGTTTACTACCTACTCTGGCTGATTTGGTGCTATTTCATTGTTGTGTTTGTCAGGAGTGTGAAACAACCCCCTTTTTAACAGTCTTTAGCCTTTATTTAGTTTCTTTAAATTAAGATTAGTAGCAATTTCGAATTAGTAATTCTTCAGGATTGTGTAGTTATTCTCAGTTGTTATGGATTATATTAGTGAGTTGTTAGGTCATATAGGATTAATTATTTTAGGTAGGTTTTAATATTTAGTGTCAGTTATTTTTAGAATTTTGTAAAGGAGAAAAAATGGTATAGTGCTGAGGGAGCTGAAGCATTTATCACTACGACCAACAAGCAAAATTTTAATGGTGTGATTGCCTAGTTGGATAGATCCTATAGAACTGCATCTTTTTACTTTGAGTTTCGGGTTGAGAATTAGCAGTGGTATTACATAGAGTCATGAAGCATAAAATGTTAGTTTCTGTTTACATAAAATTTGAATAGGGTAAATATTTATAAGTAATATATTTACAATATATAATAAACACTAGTCAATTCTCTATTCAATTCTAGAATAGAACTGTTTCAAGACGCTTATATTCAATGGGAAAGGTCAATAAGGGAAATCTGCTAGAGTAAGATGATTTACAACAGCTAAAAAGTCCAATTACTTTCTTCGTATTTTGTTTTCACATAAAAAAAAGTGATTTCTAGAGCAAATAAAAATGCGCTATGAAAAATGGTTCATGTCAGCAATCAAATCAATAGACAGACATTGATCAGTCATGTCGTTACATGCTAAAATGAGGTCCTTAATCAAGAAAATTAACAGGAATGTAATTTGGTCTAACACAGGACATCTATTTTTATTTGCTTTCAAGAGAAGAAAAGAAAAGTTAGTTTCTGAGTGCAGAGTGTAATGCTAAATATAGTCATATTATTTTTATTAGTCAATTTCTAATTAAAAAACTGCCTGGAGATTGTAACTTTCTAGTAAAAAACGCAAATGTGCTGAACATGTTGTCCAAAACCTTCATGATATTATAGGACAGGAGGTTGAAACAGAGTTGTAATGTAATGATTACATTGAGTAATGATTACTTTTCCAATTACTTTCCTGTTTTAATAGGAATTCGCCTTGGGCTCACACTAGACATTGTCGAAAATTGGAATCCGGGCTTTTTTACTAAAAATTACATCAAAAGTAATTGCCATTCCCATTCCCATTACAGTAATGGTAATGGGAATGGCAATTACATTTTCGACTTAAAAGTAATGGGTACTGATTTTTTGATTCCCATTACTTGTAATGGAAAAAAAGTAATTGCAATTCCCATTCCCATTACTGTAATGGGAATGGGAATTGCAATTACATTTTTCAAGTAAAAGTAATGGGTACTGTTTTTTTATATTCCCATTACTTGTAATGGAAAAAAGTAATTGCAATTTCCATTACAATTACAGGAATTGGAATGGAGTAATGGGAATGGCCATTACATGTCTGTAATTGGATTACTTTTCATTAGATAGTCCGGGTTAGAAAAATTGTATTTTTCAAGGGAAAGAGAGATTTTATGCAGTTTTAGGTAAAATAATTTTTTTTTATTATTTTTTTTTTTATTTTATTTTATTTTTTTTTAATAGAAAACCAGGTAGTGCCGGACTCCAACCGACTAAAAACCTTCCCCACTTGTCCTTTGCGAATATGATTGAATCCACTCACGCAATTTATATTTGCATATATATATATATATATATATATATATATATAATCATGTCTTTGTCTTTCTGTTTGTTTGGTGTTCCTTATACATATCTACGCCGTTTGACCGATTTTGACCAAACTTGAGTCACAGATAGCTCTTGATCTGGGTAATCTCGTACTCCAGATCAAAAACGTCTATTAGCTGTCTGTCTGTATGTTTGTTGCTTATACACATTCACACCGTTTGACCGATTTTGACAAAACTTGCCACACAGATAGGTCTTAAACCGGGGAGTTTCGTAGGCTAGGCCAAAAACTTCAACCAGCTGTCTGTCTGTATGTTTGTTCCTTATACAAATTTACACCGTTCGAACTATTTTGACCAAACTTGCCACACTGATAGGTCATGATCCGGGAGTCTCGTGGGCTAGGTCGAAAACGTCTACCTGCTATCTGTCTGTATGTTTGTTGCTTATACACATTCACACCGTTCGAACTATTTTGACCAAACTTGCCACACAGTTAGGTCTTGATCCGGGAGTCTCGTGGGCTAGGTCGAAAACGTCTACCTGCTATCTGTCTGTATGTTTGTTCATTATACACATTCACACCATTCGAACTATTTTGACCAAAGTTGCCACACAGATAGGTCTTGATCCGGGAGTCTCGTGGGGTAGGTCAAAAACATCTACTAGCTGCCTGTCTGTATGAACTATTTTGACCAAACTAGGCCCACAGGTAAATGTTATAATGGAAAGTGTCATAGGCTAGAACCAAAACTTTAGATCATGAAATGATCATATCGCCGATTTCTCGGTTTCTTGAAATTCAAGTTGAGGTCAATCCGATGTAACATATTATTGTAAAATATTTTTCTGGCACTTCTAGCACTTTTTGAAGGCATTTAGGTATTGAGGTCAGGCATGCACAGGAACTATTTCAATAAACAATCTCTCATCAGATCATAACGCTATCATATTTAGGATAAACACAAAGGCCCAGAAAAATAAAACACAAAGAGGCCCGATTGACTGGGTAAAATTCAGAAAAATTATGTCGGAACGAATTGATGAATCCGAAATTACAAATATTGAAGGGATAGAATCATTTATCTGACAATTCACAGAAAACATTAATTCAGCGATTAAAAACTCAAGTAATATTGCTCGAAATAAACCTAATCATAATAAAAAAAAAACATTCTCCACAATTCTTGAACTAATCTTCAAACTAAAAAATCAATATCGGGGAATAGCTCAAAAATATCAAAATAAGTTTTACAAAAGATACAAAATATTACTCTCTAAAATTATCAATAATATATTGTGGAAAGAAAAGAACCGCACATTAAAGAAAAAGTTAGCCGAAATAAACTGCAGAACGAAACTATGGGACTACACAGAATATTTAAAAATACAAACAAGTCATATCTTCCTCCTCTACCATACGAAAATGAAATAGCCAACACCACACAGGAAAAAGTAGAGCTTCTAGCAAAGTACTTTGGATCCGTTCATTCTCAAAATTTACAACTTGGCAGTAAATATAGTTCCAGAAAAATAGCAACCGCTGTAAAGAGAACATTAAATGAAATTACAAATATTGATACCCCCAAAACCGCTGCTGCTTCTTATTCAGAAATTTACAAAATTATCAGAACCCTAAAAATAAATAAATGCCCGGGAAACGACAACATCCGTCCCATCCATATAAAAAATCTGCCACCTTCTGGGATTAAAAGTATATTAAAAATAGTTAATGGAATCTTAAAATTACAATACTTTCCGAATGTATGGAAAAAAGCAGTCATAAAACCAATTCCAAAATCCGGGGAAAAATCAAAGTTAAGCTCTGAAAATAAAATACAATTATACAAATCCTGCATTAGATATATATTAACACACGCTTGTCCCGTCTAGAGTTCTACATGTAATAGTAACTACAAAAAATTACAAAGTTTTCAAAATAAATGTATAAGAATCGCAAATAACTTACCCAGATTCACCAAAATAGAAACACTTCATAACATATCCAATATTCCGCACATTAAATTCTTTATATACAAGCTCACATATGGTAGGGAAAACCTAACCCACTGATTAAGAATATAGGTAACTATAGCAAAAGTAGCACTGAGAGATATGTAGATAAAAGGACGAAACATATATTATTGAAATAAGTATAACAGACTATGCCGAGTGGATCCTAAGAACTGGATTATACTATCAGGAGTGAGATAACTATACATAAACATTACTCATTAATCCCTAACTGTATATTCTATTGTATCTATACATAAATAGTACTTCTTATTATTAACTATTTTCCTTCCAAATAATGAATTTTATATTCACTTTCATAATGTAATAGAGCAAGGAAATGAAGAAGATACATTTCATGCATTAAAGAAATTGTCATTGACATTATAGGTAATTTGTTTTAAATTGTAAATTTATCCTTGTGGTCTGTAGGTACACAATGTATATACCATGTTTTGTTTTTTATATCAAATAATCAGTTAAATTTTTTTTTTTAAAAAAAAAAGGTATTCAGATTGCACTTATGAAAGAAATTTTTAATTATTTCTTATAAATCCTCATCTCCTAGACACCGGCATTGACACATGTTAAAATGTATATATATACTATATATATATATATATACTATATATATATATATATATATATATATATATATATATATAAAATATATATACACACTACACTATAATTTTGGTGCTATAATGATGGAAAAACAAGATTGATTATACGGGAGATAAAATAGTTCTGTTTGCCCGTCCACTGAAGTGTGTTCACTGTTATTTTCAATTTCGCTATACATAATATACACAATACATAGTTCATATTATACATTAGTTATACAGTATTTTTAGACATAGATGATGTATTATACAGAGTAGTTGGAAACAATAACTATGAGGAAAGGAGGAGCTTAGATAGGTGTAGTTTGTTTACAGTTCTTAATCCTGTGGGTTAGAAGATAATTCAGTCAGTGTCCGTTAGTGGTTCAGTTAGTGCGTGTTAATAATGTATAGATTTCCTTTATGTAGATTTATTTCAGTAAAATGTGTTTAGTTCTTCTGTGTACGTTACGTCGTGTTGTTCGTTTGTCGTAATTTCCTATTTGTTCAATTAGTGGATTTTTTTTTCTGTTTACATGCTTTAAAGAATTTTACTGTGAGTTTCCGGATATAATTTTTTAACAGTGGCAATTTTGAAGTTTCGTGAAGCATCTTTATTCGAGTATATCTTGGTAAGTTTTCTGCAATTCTTATGCATTTATTCTGGAATACTTATAATTTTTTATAGTTGGTTTTTGATATATAGCTCCATACAGGACAATATATATATATAACCGGGTTCTTTATTATTAGCATATTGTAATTGACTAATAATATTGAACAATGAAATCGATGATCAGGGCGTTTGTGTACATACAACAGTGATGCTATTTCCGACATATTTCTGTAATTCTTCCCTTATCTAGACTCCGAGATCCGTTGCTTGATCCTGCTTCTTCAGTATGTTTTCCGAAGTTCATTGAAACGGATCAATATAAGTCAGTTTGGTTTTTGTGTTGTATGGTTAATGCAGTTTGCCTTTTTGTGGTTCGCAATGAGTGTTAATATGCGTGACAACGATAGTATGGAGGAAGCTGTGGATTACGAGGAAGATCTCGTTGAAGAGGAACAATCAGAGGAGGTAGAGATATTGGACAATACAGGTGTTGAAGAAGAACAGTCCAGTGATCGTACTAGCGGCAGGTTTTCGAGTAAGGACTTGACCAGTCGTATGGCTATTGTTGATGGTAAGTTCTTTACATACATCCCTGCACGGTCAAACAATAGAAAGATTGTGGCTTCATGTAACACATGTGAACCAAAAGTCGTTGAGATAAGCGGAAAACCATTTATCTCATCGAACTTTATTAAGCACTTAAGAAGGAAGCACGGAGTTGAGTCTGTAAAGGACTACAAAGGCTATTTGAAGCAAAAAAAAATAAACTTAAAAAGAGGAACGAGCACAAGAAAGCTTCGTAAAAAAGTAAATTTGAGCCAACATGATTTTGATCGTTTAATTTCAAAGTACATTGTCAGTACAATGATATCCTTTCGATCAGTAGAGGATACATATTTTGTTGACATTTTTAAAAAGTTGCATGTGGAAGCTTATGGCCTAGAGTCCCTAATAGACTCACAGTGGTGAAAACCGTCCAAAAATTGTACGATAAAAATAATGAAGCTCTAATAAACATCCTACGAGAGACTGAATACATCTGCGTAACAGCTGATATTTGGTCGGGCAAAAAACGCAGTTTTTTTGGAGTTACAGTCCATTGGTTGGATAGCAACAATTTTGAACGCCATTCAGCGGCGATTGCTTGTAGGCGTTTCAAAAACGCTCACACGCACACAACAGTTGCCGCGATGCTGCAATCTATATTTGCTGATTTCGTCATAAACCGGAAGAAAATAGTAGCCGTCGTCACGGATAATGGATCAAACTTTCTGAAGGCTTTTAAAAAGTTTGGAATTAAAAGAACAGGGCTCCAATTTGATGATTCCTTCGTGTCCTGACGATGGGGAATGTTTACATGTTGATGAAGATGGCTTATCTTCAGATTCGGACTCAAGTAATATCAGCGAAAATATTAACGAGCCAGGCCCATCAAGAAATATAAATGACTTGGAGATGCTTCCTAATCATTTACGTTGCTGCTCACACACACTAAATCTTTGTGCAGTAGCCGATTTGAGAAAGTTGCTTTCCACGAATAAGGATTTTGGAAATCTTCACCAATCAGTTATGTCAAAGTGCAGCGTCTTTTGGCATCTTGCTTCTCGGCCAAAGTCAGCAGAGATTATTCAAAACATCCTGGGCCATACTCTTTCTCACCCTGGCGTCACACGATGGAATTCGCTTTTTGATTCCATGAAACAAATTGCCAAAATTAAAGAAAAATGCCCCGACCTGAATAGGGCATTAAAAATAAAAACCCAGCAATGCCTGACTGACGAAGATTTTGCATACATTGGAGAGTACATAGAATGTTCGAAGCCCCTAGCAGAGCTTATTGACCTACTTCAAGGAGAAAAAAACGTGTTCTTTGGGCACGTCATACCATCCTTGTTTTCTTTGCAACGAAAGCTTCAATTGCAAGCAGAGATAAATTTGAAATACTGCGGTCCTTTAGCACAAAACTACGTCGACAGCGTGGAAAGGCGTTTTGAAGATTACTTTCAAATCTCTACTCCAATGGCAGAAGCTGCTGCTGTAGCTACGTTTGCACATCCCGTCTTTAAAAAGCGTTGGCTTCAACGAGTGGACATTGAGCACCACGATAGACTGCTACAAGTTTTTACATCAGCAGTTGCAAAGGAAATGGATAGTGTCTCTTCTCGTCAATCTTCGCTTTCGCCTGCAACAACTAGTGCTTCTACCTCGTCTTTTCTGACGTATTGTGATTTAGACGATTTCCATTCTGGTTTGGAATCTGATTCGAACGCCTGCGCTCAACAGGAAATCTTCAACTTTTTCATGGAAAACTCAATCGACTTAAGACTTCTAGATAAGTACTCCACAATCAAGAAAGTGTTTTTGAAAACTAACGTCATCTTACCATCGACAGCCGCAGTAGAAAGATTATTTTCTTTTGCAACGATGACTAATGCACCAAGATCAAATCGGCTCTCAGACAAAAATTTTGAGTCTCGAGTACTTCTCAAGGCGAATGGTTTTAAATTTTAAATTTATAAATGTGATAATTAATTTCTTAACAAATATTTGTTTCTATTCATTTTTTTTTAGAAGAATATTATTCATTTATTATGTGAGAAGAATTAAAATTATTTTAAAATTAGAAGAATATGTTTCTTTACCCCTTCCCCTTCAGATGTAGAGAAAAATACTATATTATATCGTATATGCATCTTAGAGCGTTTCGTACTTAGGAACTGAGGAATAAAATAAAATCGGTTGACAATTATTTATTTTATATTTCAAGTTTAGAAAATGACATCTATCGTTTATTTTACCAATTAATTTGTTTTAGAAAGAAGATTAAAAGAATCTTTCAACAATAATTAATATTTTGTCAAGAAAATTTAATGATATGTTTACGATTCCAAATGAACCAGAATTAAAGATTTTTTCACTTAAAAATACAGCAGATTTAAAATCACTACAAGAAACCCTAATTTGGTAAATATCGTCGAAAAACAATAGTAAGCTTTCTAAAAAGTCTGGAAGAGCCTAAAGATTTGTAAGCAAAACATTTACCTGCCGTTTTGAAATGATCTCGTCTTGAAAAAAATCTGATTTTCTCGCCCTTGGATTCTTCGAAAAGAAGTGAGCTTTCTTTTTCTAACCATATAAATGAACATGTAGGAAAAAGTTCTAAAAATAACAATCAAATTTAAACTTTTTTGCATATAACCTGATTCCAGAACACGTAAAAATACCCCGATTGAACGAAAATGTGTAACATTGGAGCTTTTATTGATGGTCCAAATTTAGTTTTAATCGGATAAATTTTCTTTAAAGTGTAGTAAATACTAGTAGTTTTCCATGCAATGTATTTTGTCAATACTCGTCGCCATAAACAAGCAGTAATTTTTTTTTTTTTTTTTTTTTTTTAATGAATGGAACTGCATCATGAAGGTGATATAATGAAACAAGACAGAAGTACTCCTTATTGATGGCGAGCAGAGTTGGGTTTAATTTTATTTATATATTTATAAAAAAAAAAGCTAGTAAAAGAAAGGAGCTTTCTTTTTGCTTCCTTATACAAACTTTAATAACCTTCGTAATACCACCTTTAGTATACTTCCTAGTACTACCTTCAAAACCCTTCCTAATACCACTTTCAATATCCTTTGTAATACTAACTTCAATACCTTTCCTTATAATACCTTCGTAAATCCACCTACTATGTTTTAGTGCCTACCTATACCCTAGTACTACCTTCAAACCCCTTCCTAATACTACCTTCTATACTCTTGTAAATACCACCTTCTATAGCCTTCCTAATACCATTTTATATGTCCTTCCTAATGCAACCTTGTATATACATCGTAATACCACCAGTGTTGTAAAATACCCGGGTATTTATTCTTAAGGGTAAATACCCAATTTCATAAATACCCGGGTATTTAAGGTATTTAACTAAACCGCGACTTAGTAATCGAATATTGTAAAATGTCATGGATCTTGTCAGTTTAGAGCTATTGCAACACTGAGAAACTATTAAAACAATAATAAATTATAAAATAGGATCACTGAGAGGTTAATAAATAATAAATTATTATCTGAAAATTTGCCATGGAACTTCGGACTGCTAATAAACCAAGTTGTTTGCTTAAATTTGATACTACTGTACTGCATTGACAAAAATGTAGCCTCAGCTAAAACTTTGGACTAGGATTATCTCAATTTCTCAAAACACAAATTAAGTTACCTACTCATTGATCAAAACACATGTACCTTTCAAGCCTCTCCACCATAACATGGGGAATAACTTATTTTATTATTTTCTTTGTCATTGTCTTCAAGACCTTCCCAGACAAAGGATCTTTGCTATAATCCCTCTTGGTCCCTTCAGTCAGCCATGTCGTTCCGAAGATCAAGAAAGTAACTTCTCATTTTTGATGAGATTTCCGCTTACTGTAATGTTGTTACTACTGTATGAGTATAATTTCAAATAATATTAACAAGGATCACAAACTTAAACTTAACATAAAATGGTTTTGAACTATTATAATAACCATTAAAAATGTTTTTGGCACTTTTTTAAATTTAAATAAGTCTTTAATAATTGAATAGACTTCATTAAAACCTTTTTAAAATTAATTAACCTTCCCCACTGTAAAAGTAATCATGAAAATTCATAGTTATACATTAAGTTGTAAATACCCATAAATACCCGGACCGACTTTTAACTTTCTTTAAAATATTACTGGGTAAGTGTTAATATTCATTACCTTCTTATGATCAAATGGGTAAGTTTCAGTCGTTGTTTGCACCAAAAATAAGTTGTTTTAAGCTCAAAAACTGAAAATACCCACTTTTTGGGTATTTACCCACCCCACATTACTGAATACCACTTTCAGTATCCTATGTAAAATCATTTTTTAATAAGCAAAACTTCCTAATTTATTTTGTGACTTTTCTGAATAAATTTGTTTCAGCAAGTTATAATGCAAATAAATTTCAATTCATATATTTTAATTTCTTTTGTTCTAGTAATCACCGTTTTTGCGAATATTTACAAGTTTTCCTGAGGATTTATTTATATTTACCAGAAAGTTTGAGAATAAAATTTTAGTTGTATATTTAACTAGCTGACACGGCCAACTTCGTAACGCCATACAGTCGATTCTATATATTTTTTTTCTTTTTAAACCCTATATTCAAACCCGATAAAAAAAAGTATTCAAATATGGCTAAGGCTGTAATCTCTCTTTCTCTCAAGAACGGACAGACAGCTAGTAGATGTTTTTGACCTAGCCTTCGAAACTCCCCGGTTTAAGACCTATCTGTGTGCCAAGTGTAGTCAAAATCGTTCAAACGACGCGAATTTGTATTTGGAACAAAAATACAGACAGACAGCTAGTAGATGTTTTTGACCTAGCCTACGAGACTCCCCGGATCAAGACCTATCTGTGTGCCAAGTTTTGTCAAAATCGGTCAAACGGTGTGAATGTGTATAAGCAACAAACATATAGACAGAGAGCTAATAGACGTTTTTGACCTAGCCCACGAGACTCCCGGATCAAGACCGATCTGTGTGCCAAGTTTGGTCAAAATCGGTCAAACGGTTTGAATTTGTATAAGGAACAAACATACAGACAGACAGATTGTAGAAGTTTTTGATCTGGAGTACGAGATTATCGGGGTAATCTTTCATGATCTAAAGTTTTGGTTCTAGCCTATGACACTTTCCATTATAACATTTACCTGTGGGCCTAGTTTGGTCAAAATAGTTCATACAGACAGGCAGCTAGTAGATGTTTTTGACCTACCCCACGAGACTCCCGGATCAAGACCTATCTGTGTGGCAACTTTGGTCAAAATAGTTCGAATGGTGTGAATGTGTATAATGAACAAACATACAGACAGATAGCAGGTAGACGTTTTCGACCTAGCCCACGAGACTCCCGGATCAAGACCTATCTGTGAGTCAAGTTTGGTCAAAATCGGTCCAACGGTGTGAATGTGTATAAGCAACAAACAAACAGCTAATAGACGTTTTTGACCTAGCCCACGAGACTCCCGGATCAAGACCGATCTGTGTGGCAAGTTTGGTCAAAATCAGTCAAACGTTGTGAATTTCTTTAATGAACAAACATACAGAAAGACAGCTGGTTGAAGTTTTTGACCTAGCCTACGAAACTGCCCGGTTTAAGACCTATCTGTGTGGCAAGTTTTGTCAAAATCGGTGAATGTGTATAAGCAACAAACATACAGACAGACAGATTGTAGAAGTTTTTGATCTGGAGTACGAGATTACCCAGATCAAGAGCTATTTGTGAGTCAAGTTTGGTCAAAATCGGTCAAACAGCGTAGATATGTATAAGGAACACCAAACAAACAGAAAGACAAAGACATGATTTTATATATATATATATATACAGGGTGTCCCGTAAATGTCTAGTCATATTGTGAGGGGTGATAGAGGACCTTTAGTGGAACAAAAAATGTTCTATGACGATTTCCCGAATTCTCGCCCATAAGGGAGAAAACGTCGTTTTATTGTTTTTTCGAGACAAACGTGGTTTTTAGAAGAATAATCGTTGTAGCTCCGTCCTAGGTGGTACTACTAGAAAGGGGGCGAAACCTATCGAAAGCTGAGTAAATTTACTATAAGACTAGTTGAAAGTAAACGTAAAAATGAATGAATGTAAGTATGTATATCTTACCAAAAGAAAGCTATTCTAAATTTCGTGACATTTTATTGATATTTCTTTCCAGCGTTACTCCTCAATGGGCAGGATCTGTGATTTCCGGCTTTTAGAAAAACTTGCTCATTTAACCAGCTTTCCATTCATGTATCACAACCCTGTGTTATTGAAGTATTTGAACGGTTTAAGAACAAAAGTTTTTTAAAAAACATGGATCTGTGAAAATAAAATTATATTTTTTTCTTCAGTTTATTCAAAAAGCTGAAGAGAAATATTTATTTTTATAAATGTTTACATAATAATAAATAAATATTTACTTAAAACAATAAAAAAAAATTACTTCCACGAATATAAAAAAAAATTCCTAAAACAGTAAATAAATAAAATACACATTTATTTTGAATTTATTAATTCAGGTAACTAATACTGGGTCCAGGTGGCGGCCATTAAGGGACACCAACCATACATTAACCTCAAAAATTATTATTTTTACCTAGATCACGCATTTGAACACATTTTTACAGGACTATGTATGTCTTATTTATGAGGGATAGAATTTGTAATTACCAAAATCAATTCAAGGTAAAGCATTTGTTTTAAAAAATATAAATACCTGTAAAAATGTGTTCAAATGCGTGATCTAGGTAAAAATAGTAATTTTTGAGGTTAATGTATGGTTGGTGTTCCTTAATGGCCGCCACCTGGACCCAGTATTAGTTACCTGAATTAATAAATTCAAAATAAATGTGTATTTTATTTATTTAATGTTTTAGGATTTTTTTTTTATATTCGTGGAAGTAATTTTTTTTATTCTTATAAGTAAATATTTACTTAATATTTATGTAAACATTTATAAAAATAAATATTTCTCTTCAGATTTTTGAATAAACTGAAGAAAAAAATGTAATTTTCTTTTCACAGATCCATGTTTTTTTTAAAGCTTTTGTTCTTAAACCGTTCAAATACTTCAATAACACAGGGTTCTGATACATGAATGGAAAGCTGGTTAAATGAGAAAGTTTTTCTAAAACCCGGAAATCACAGACCCCGCCCATTGAGGAGTAACGCTGGAAAGAAATATCAATAAAATGTCAGGAAATTTAGAATAGCTTTCTTTTGGTAAGATATACATACTTACATTCATTCATTTTTACGTTTACTCCCAACTAGTCTTATAGTAAATTTACTCAGCTTTCGATAGGTTTCACTTCCTTTCTAGTAGAACCACCTGGGACGGAGCTACAACGATTATTCTTCTAAAAACCACGTTTGTCTCGAAAAAACAATAAAACGACGTTTTCTCCCTTAGGGGCGAGAATTCGGGAAATCGTCATAGAACATTTTTTGTTCCCCTAAGGGTCCTCTATCACCCCTCACAATATGACTAGACATTTACGGGACACCCTGTATATATATATATATATATATATACAAATATAAATTGCGTGAGTGGATTCAATCATATTCGCAAAGGACAAGTGGGGAAGGTTTTTAGTCGGTTGGAGTCCGGCACTACCTGGTTTTCTATTAAAAAAAAAAAAAAAAAAAAAAAAAAAAAAAAAAAAAAAAAAAAAAAAAAAAAAAAAAATTATTTTACCTAAAACTGCATAAAATCTCTCTTTCCCTTGAAAAATACAATTTTTCTAACCCGGATATCTAATGAAAAGTAATCCAATTACAGACATGTAATGGCCATTCCCATTACTCCATTCCAATTCCTGTAATTGTAATGGAAATTGCAATTACTTTTTTCCATTACAAGTAATGGGAATCTAAAAAAACAGTACCCATTACTTTTACTTGAAAAATGTAATTGCAATTCCCATTCCCATTACAGTAATGGGAATGGGAATTGCAATTACTTTTTTTCCATTACAAGTAATGGGAATCAAATAATCAGTACCCATTACTTTTAAGTCGAAAATGTAATTGCCATTCCCATTACCATTACTGCAATGGGAATGGGAATGGCAATTACTTTTTTCAAAAGGAATGGGAATTTGTAATGGGAATGGGGATTCCATTTTTAACAACTCTGGGTTGAAATGAGTGTCATTTCCTCAGTCATGACTTGCGATAAAATCTATTGCTTGTGCATTGCTAATGACCAAATGGAAAATTAGCTGGTGCGCCCAAGGTATGGGTAAATAAGGAAAATCCTAAAAAAAATTGTTCACAAATTATTTCCTCAGGCATGAAAAATTGTATAATGAATCCATATTTATGTAAAGAAATTCTCATTTACTGACTGCGAGTATATAAGATTAAATGCTCGCATCGTACTTAAAATTGCCCAGCTGGTGATCTTTATACCATTATCAAAGTAGCCGATGATGAATTTTGTTATTGTCAACTTGTCTAGAATAAACAGGCAAAGTTTCATTCCTGAGGAAATTTGAAAATTTTAATTTTTAAGATGGATCAGCTGAGAACTACAACCTTTCTTGCCTGAGGAAATAATTAAGAAGTCCGACTCACAGGAACTGCATCATCTTAGCACGGTTACCTTCATATCCCTAGTGTCATTTGAAAAGCTATGAAAATAAATAAACTTATTTTTTTTATATATCTCGTGAAAATTGTCGAAATCCTCTCGAACATCTCGAATAAAAGTGATATTAAGGCGTCAGGGACACCGACGGTAGTTACCTTATACACAGAAGCGGAAATTACACAATCCGGCTCTCTTTCTAAAGCAAAGCTCTATAAATCAATGCCTAATATACCCAATAAAGCCTTTCTAGTGGATACAAAAGGATCAAGAAGAAGTACAAGAAAGATTGAGTAGAATACCTTGCCTAATATAGCCTATATAGAATAATATGTCAAATAAAGCCTATCTAGTAGATACAGAAGGACAAATAACAAGTCTTGACGAATAAAAAGTCAAAATATAGAATAATATACCTAATTAAGTCTAAGGAGTAGATACAAATGGACCAAAAACAAGTCTTGAGGAATCTTGTTTTTTTCTAATTAAATACTTTTTATTAATATTTAGTATATAACCTGTGTTGAAAACTATTGATTGCTAATTGATGAATCGGGTTACAACTAAGTAATCTTTATGAATATTTAGTATTTAACTTATGTTTGGAATTGGGGTATTTCAGAATCTAGTATAGTTTAAGAAATTTTGGTGAATGATATCATTAAGTTGCTCTCTGTACCACAGCTAGGCTTTGTATTTGTGTCGGCAGATACCTGGGGTATATTTACAACTCTTGAGGATTAACTCCAAGCAGGTAAATTTCCTGCGGACCTTCTGTTTCTTCGGGCACTGAACCGACTCTCTATTCGCTCATAGTATCTAACCGTTGTGAAGTTTATTTTTTGGATTTAAGACTTAATATACATATGTAGACTAAATCATAGCAATAAGTCTACCTCCGTCGTTGGTTCTTAACTATGAAGACTCGCTAATGTTACCCAATCTTAGATACATCGTAATTAAAATCCACAGCAAAAACACAACATTTCATCAGAATCCCCTGCTTAATAAAACATATACAGAATAATATGCCAAATAAAGCCTATCTAGTGGATAAAAATAGAGGAAAAACGCCGTTCGTGGTGGTAGAAAATCTTACAAGGCATTTCGCTCAGAAATCTCCGAAATATTCTTACTAATTTTACGTATCCTGTTTTATAACCAAATAGATTTATATTCTATAATCAATAAGAAAAAAATACTATCAATAAAAAACTATGGGTAACAGATGAAAATAGGGAATACCAAGAACAATTCTAAAGAACGAAATCAACACCAGTACTGTAATCTAGATATTCATACGGCATCTTCAAATTCTAACGAACAAAATATTGCTTCTAATTATACGTATCCTGTTTACTGACAAATACATTTGACTGCTATAAGAAATTACAAAAATAACGAGCAGTGAAAAAACTGCGGGAAACACAGAAATAGATCCGTTTAAATAAACGAAACTAACTAACTAAGTTTTAAGCACGTATTTCTCCTAATGTGACGACCCCATCAAACATTTCTTCAAAACATTTTTTGTAGAGAATTTAGTAAACTTTCAAACTGTTACATTTCACTCGCCACGATTTCCTAACCCTTTTTGAGATATTAAGGAAAATATACGAAGGGGGCCTAATAGATATTCATACGGGATCTGAGAATCCCAAGATTCTGCAAAAATAAAATATTCTAATTAAACGTATCCTGTTTTATTGGCAAATACATTTGACTACTATAAGCAATTGCAAACAATAGGGAATATGCCAAAGAACTCAGATTAGGAGCCTCGTCAGTTTCAAGACATTTGAAGGAAATCGGCAAATCCAAAACTGACATTTCATACGGTACAGCCTGATATATTTCTAACAATGAATTGTTTTTCTTATTTTAATTAATCTGTTTTATTGTCAAATACATTATCCAACTATAAGCAATGAAAAAATAGGAATAAAAACAGACAAAAAGAACTGTTTGAATAAACAAAATTAATTACTTCAAAGTTTAAGCACTTATTTCTCCGATTGACATTGCTTATTCAAAACTTTCTTCAGAACCTTTTTTGTAGACTATTTAGTAAGCTTTCGAATGGTAACCTTTCGCTTCCCAAGATTTTCAACCGTTTTCGAGATATTAATGAAAGTATACGAAGTTCCCAAAATTTTCATTATTTCTAGCAACAGAAAATTGGTCTCATTTTTCCTATCCTGTTTTACACACAAATACATTTTCCCAACATAAGAAATTACAAAAATAAAAAGCAATATAAAACCAAGGGAAAGAGACAAAAATTACAAAAAGAACGACAAAGACCCGTTCCTAAGAACAAAACAGACGTATTTGAAGTTTTAAGCACTTATTTCTCCGATTGACATAACCTAATCAAAAATACTTTTAGAATCTTTTTTGTAGAGAATTTAGTAAGCTTTCAAATAGTTTCTATCCACTTACCACGATTTCCCAACCGTGTTCGAGATATTAATGAAAGTATACGAAGTTCCCAAAACTTTTCATGTCTGTTCATAAAATATTTTATTCTAAACCTTGTTACCAAATGTAACAAATTTTTCAACATATTAGTTTTAATGAAAGTAGAACATGCAGATAATGTTTCAACTGAATCCCGTGATTCTAAGTATCCAAACCAAAAACGGTATTCAAAAACTATTTTTCCAATTTTCTCGAAAATTACTAAATATTGGAGTAAGGGTAAAATTAAAAATTAAAGAGAGAAAATATATGTAAATAGATAAAAATATATTTTCTTTTTTTTTTTTAAAGTTTTGAAATAAGTGACTTCGTATTGGGATAAGATGTATACAGCCATACAACATGTGTTGTAAATGTAAATGATATTATTGTATGTAATTTTTTTTTTGTTATAAGGCATAATTTATAATTCTGTAGACTTTTTAGAATATTTAAAAATTAATTTAGAGCATATTAAGAAAACAAATTTAAACTTTTAAAATGAAACCAGTTAATAGTATCCAGTATTTGAATAGTAATGCTCCTCTGAGCCAGAAAACAAAATCATTAGACCAAATTAAATCAAAAAAAAAAAAAAAAAAAAAAAAAAAAAAAAAACATGCTAAGCATTTTTTTTTTTTTTTTTTACACCGGAGCCCACCCGAAATGTAATGATCTATAAGGGGGTGCTCTAGAAAGAGTCAGTTTCTGGCATAGCAAAGAGTAGCATTCCTATTCAAAATAAAGGCTAAGTTATATTCCATAAGTCCATCACAAATATTATCTTTTGTCAACCAATTAAATAAATAAAAGAGTAATAAAAGGGATAGCAATTGGCAGTGCTTAGCTTGGCAGTATTTATTTTTTTTAAAGGCAGTGTGAAATAAAAGAAGAGTCCAAATGTCTCGGCTAGGAGCGATAAGGTATACAAGTTTCCCAGGAAGATAAGAATAGAGGTGCTTCGAAAATATGCCCTTTGAACATCCAGGTGGCGATCGCTGAAGAGAAACTTCCTTGGTATGGTGGGAGTAACGCCTATAAAAAGGGCCTCCCCCCACCACTCGATCTCACTCGAGCACCAGAGACATAGGGCACACGATCTCCTTGCAGAACCAGCTGGTCAGCCGACACCAAGATCTCACATCATCTTCACTTGATGGCCAGACACCACTCCATGATCTAGCAGCCGACCATCATTCTCCTCAACATGCCGACATAACTACAACCAGTCTGCCTTCTTCACTTCCAGAACATCACCCGTATCATAAGCTGAGTATACCTCAATAACTGCCAATCTTCAATTAAATTCAAAAGCTATCTAAAATTTCATAATGGCCAATATTTATATTTTAATATATAAGTTTAATATTTTAATTATGTTCTAACTTCTCTTTAATAACCAACATTGATACAATTATGTGAGTCAAGCACCTTTTCTTTTTTATATTTTATTTTATATCACAGCCATGCCAAATCTTAAATTATATCTTTTATTCAATATAAGTCAATTGTTTCCAACTCTATTTTATTTACTATGAACCTTTCTCCTGGTATTTAATATGGTCTCAACACATAAAAGGACAGATGGTAAGAAGTGGTTCTAATTATATATTTCTCATGCTTTTCTTTCAGGAAATTTATTAAATTAATTTAATTATTCAAACGGTTTTATTCATAAGTCTGTATGTGGTGAGTTTGGTAACATTAAATGAACCCTGAGATAAAATGAAAAAATAATAAAAACATTCCAAATCAACTTTTTCTACAATAACTTTTTTATTCTTTTCTTCTCCTAATATAATTTAAAATTCTTTTCTCCCCCCCCCCCAAAACACCACAATATATATATATATATATATATATATATATATATATATATATATATATATATATATAAATTTTAACCACCATTATTTTCAGTCTCTAGGGGTTCTGAAACACGAAATTTTCTAGTCGACACTTCCGGATTGTTTCATGAGATCAACCTTATAAGCGGGGTTCCTCCCTATGGGGGAGGGAGGAACCACGCTAAAAATAACTCTTTCAAACATTTTTTGTAAGGCTCCACATACATGCACCCATACATCAGTTGTGCAAGCTGTTTTTCAATTTTGCCACTAGCAATAGACAAGCAATAGATTTTATCACAATTTGAGCCTAAGGAAATAGTACGGTAAAAAGCAACAATACCTCCCAGACTTAGCTTTTTCCTTTAATTCAGAATAATAGAAGCCAGCCTGAGACAACAAAAGGTTATGAAGCTCAAATATAGTACATCACTATTAAATGATACTTTTAAACATATCCACTATCAATATTCTCACCTCTTTTGGAAGACCGAGGCAGTTGAAGAATAGTTTAAACTCTTCAGATGTAATATACCCATTCTTGTCTTTATCAACTGCCTATAATAAAACAGATAGATTAAGTAGATAATTACACAAACAAAAAGCCTGACTGAGGCAAAGAGTTTTTCATGAAACCAATATCTTAGGAACACTCTCTAAAGAACACATAATAGCTACAATCATATCAGTATCATTAATAGTTATATTAAACTATCAGATTCAGATAGTTTCAAATTTTGAACCTGCAAGGTATAATGGACTATTGTGAATTGTAAAAATAATAGAAATTTTGGGTCTCATGGTAGCGCAGTGTTCAAGTAATCGAGAATGACAACCATAGATCTAAAATGTGGATTTAACTCTTTCCACAGCGAGTCTGGACCTCCTTTGGGATATTGTAATTAAAATTCAACTTGCTTACAAGGGGAGTATACAGCGATGGGGTCACCGATTTGGACCAATTTTTTTCTGGTGATTCTACATCGAAAAATAGTCGACACGTGTCCGAGCGTTCTGTCCAATGCGGCTTAGGAGCCGAGAAATAAAATAAAATAGGTTGAAAGTGCTTTATTTTTTATATCGAGTTTAAAAAATGATATTGACATGATTCTTTCACCAATTCATTTGTTTTATAGAGTAGATTAAAAGAAAAATATAGTCATTAAAAAATAATTTATATTTCCTCAAATATATTCAAAAATATGCTATCGTTTTCAGGTAAACTAGTATTATACATTTTTTTACACCAAAAATAATAGCAGATTTAAAATCAGCACCCCAAGAAACCCTTATATATTGAATATCATTGAAAACAAAAAATAATGATTTTTCCTAGTCTGGAAGAGACTAAAAATTTGTAAGCAAAAAGGTAATGTAACGTTTTGAAATCCAATATCTCCCCTTGAGATAATCAGATTTTTACATCATTGAAATCTTTCGAAAGAAGAAAGACTCGTTTTTCTAACCATATAAATGACTATTGTATTATCTCAAAAGGTACTTGCGAAAAATGGTTTTCAAAATAAAAATAGAATGTAAACTTTTTTGCATATAACGTAAATTCCAGAACACGTAGAAACACCCCGATTGGGCGGAAATGTGTTACATTATGGCCTTTATTGACCCTCCAAGTTTGGTTTGGATCGGGTAAATATTCTTTGAAATATGGCCGGATTCTTGAATCTTTAACAAAATTTTAAGGGTCCCCCCTTAGCGAAATTTAAAAAACATTTTTTTTTTTTTTTTTTTTTTTGTAATATTCCCAAAATTTCAATTTAGGGGTTTTTCAATGTGCTAAAAACGATTCTGACATCCGTTTTTAAATAAAAAATTGTTTTACATACTCGACTCTTTAGAAGTCATTATTATGCCCTAATATTCCATAAACATAAACATTTAAAAAGTTATCGATTATTAAACAATTTTTTATTTAAAAACGGATGTCAGATTCGTTTTTAGCACATTGAAAAACCCTTAAATTCAAATTTTGGGAATATTACAAAAATAAAAATGTATTTTAAATTTTGCTAAGGGGAGACCCTTAAGATTTTGTTAAAGATTCAAGAATCCGGCCATATTTCAAAGAATATTTACCCGATCCAAACCAAACTTGGAGGGTCAATAAAGGCCATAATGTGACACATTTCTGTCCAATCGGGGTGTTTCTACGTGTTCTGGAATTTACGTTATATGCAAAAAAGTTTACATTCTATTTTTATTTTGAAAACCATTTTTCGCAAGTACATTTTGAAATAATACAATAGTCATTTATATGGTTTGAAAAACGAGTCTTTCTTCTTTCGAAAGATTTCTATGATGTAAAAATCTGATTATCTCAAGGGGAGATATTGAATTTCAAAACGTTACATTACCTTTTCGCTTACAAATTTTTAGTCTCTTCCAGACTAGGAAAAATCAATATTTTTTGTTTTCAATGATATTCAATATATAAGGGTTTCTTGGAGGTGCTGATTTTAAATCTGCTATTATTTTTGGTGTAAAAAAATGTATAATACTAGTTTACCTGAAAACGATAGCATATTTTTGAATATATTTGAGGAAATATAAATTATTTTTTAACGACTATATTTTTCTTTTAATCTACTCTATAAAACAAATGAATTGGTGAAAGAATCATGTCGATATCATTTTCTAAACTCGATATAAAAAATAAAGTACTTTCAACCTATTTTATTTTATTTATCGGCTCCTAAGGCGCATTGGACGGAACGCTGGGACACGTGTCGACTATTTTTTGATGTAGAATCACCAGAAAAAAATTGGTCCAAATCGGTGACCCCATCGCTGTATACTCCCCTTGTTAGTCAGGAATGTGACCAGCCATTTTTTCAATTCTTAAGGTATTTGATAATAACATTCGCAGAGTCTACTATAACTACTGAAACCTTTTTGCTGATGATTTTGGAATATAAATCCGTCAAAAGTGGAATTTCTGACATTGAAGAAATTGTTCTGTGAAGGCCATTTATCAATAGTGAACTTTATCCAAGCGCACAAGCAGTGCACATATAACAAAAAATTGTCTATTTATTTATTTTTTGTTTATGGTGCATCTGCATGTAAGCCATTAGCGCCAACGTATATATAACACTTTCAAAAAATTAATTATTTAACTTATCGTTGGATAACCCACTTCCAAGAATCAGTGTCAAATTATTTTTAATTATCAGCCCCCATTACAAACAGTCAAGAGTTGTTAAAAATGTAATCCCCATTCCCATTACAAATTCCCATTCCTTTTGAAAAAAAGTAATTGCCATTCCCATTCCCATTACTGTAATGGGAATGGGAATTGCCATTACATTATGCAATTACAAGTAATGGGTACTGATTTTTTGATTCCCATTACATTTTAATGGAAAAAAGTAATTGCCATTCCCATTCCCATTACTGTAATGGGAATGGGACTTGCCATTACATTTTGCAATTACAAGTACTGGGTACTGTTTTTTTAGATTCCCATTACTTGTAATGCAAAAAAGTAATTGCAATTTCCATTCCAATTACAGGAATTGGAATGGAGTAATGGGAATGGCCATTGTCTGTAATTGGATTACATTTCATTAGATAGTCCGGGTTAGAAAAATTGTATTTTCAAGGGAAAGGGAGCTTTTATGCAGTTTAATATACATTTTTTTTTTTTTTTTTTTTTTTTTTTTTTTTTTTAACCTGGTTTGTTCCTTATACAAATTCACACCGTTTGACAGATTTTGACCAAACTTGGAACACAGATAGGTCTTGACCCAGGGAGTTTCGTAGGCTAGGTCAAAAACACCTACCAACTGTCTGTCTGTATGTTTATTCTTTATACAATTCCAAACCGTTAGACCGATTTTTAACAAAAGTGGCACATGGGTAGGTCTTGATCGGGGGAGTGCACAGGTTCAAAACTGGGAACCCGAACAGCTACAGATTTGCGTTATTAGATTTTTTGAACTTTTTTGCACATAAAATTCCAGAACACATACCACGATTGAACGAAAATCTGTAACTTTTATCGACCGTTGGTTTATATTATTTTTGGATAAATATTCTTTGAAATGTGGTGAATACGAGGCGTTTCCCATGCAATGTAGTTCGACAATGCAAATACCTCCTCACCATAAACAAGCAGTACTTCATTCTTATTATTGCACCTCCGTCCTAAAGGTGATATTGTAGAATTGATATAGAGGTAATATTATGAAGGGTATTGTAGGTAATATTAGGAAAGATATTGAAGGTGGCCCTTCCTAATTCCACCTTATAAATCCTTACTAATACCACCTTCTATATCCTTCCTAATACCAACTTCAATATCCTTCCTAATAAGACCTTCTATATTCTTCTTAATATCACCTTATATAACCATCCGAATACCTCTTTTAATGCCCTTCCTATTACTACCTTCTATACCCTTCCTAATACTACCTTCTATATCCTCCCTAAAACCACTTTCAATATCTTTCGTAATATCATCTTCTCGTTAATGAGCAAAAATTTATAATTTATGAATGTATTAATGAATACATTGGTATTCAAAAGTTATAATGTGAAACATTTGTATGTCTATATTGTATTTTTTTTGTTGTTGTCGAGTTGAAAGACAAATTAATTGAATTAATATGTTCAGCAAATGCCGTCTGGGATAAACGGGACAAAAACCATCACAATAGGCATGTACTGGCAAAAGAGTGGGGAAGAATTGCCACACAACGTGGGGTGGAAGGTTATATTTTTAACTAATAATACTTTTTCAACAATTACTGTTTGTAGTTGGACACATTATTACAGTATGAAATTATCTATTACCTCAGCAATATTATATAACGTATATCTCAAGAAACAACAATAGTTTATTCCAGAGATTGAAGCAGTTCATACAATCCAAGGTTAGGAATAAATCTTCAAATTTCAACACATGCTTTTATTACATAATTTTGACGTTTCGGACTATTCTTCCATCTTCATGAGTGCTGTCAATAAATAATGTTACATTTAAACGTCATGATTAAGATAAAAATGGTTCCTAAAAGAAACCATGTTTACTGGGTGAACACTGTATTCACGATTTGGCAGAGAACTAAACTCCCACCACTTTCTTAAAGCCGAAAAATCACTGTCACTGTTGTTGTCGCTCATAGCATCCTGGCTTATTAACTGCTCGTGCACAACTGAAGAAACTAGATAGCCTTTAAAAAGGAGAGGGGAGAACATCGACGGTGAGTCAGCATGAACACCCTCCATCGATGTAGAATACATCGGGGCAGCGCTCATCGGAGTAGGTATCGTAGCATCGCAGAATGAATCCTCACCATGGGTCAAGACTCCCTGGGCATGATGACCATGGGCAGAATGAGACTCCCTGGGTCAAGACCTATCTGTGTTCCAAGATTTGTCAAAATCGGTCAAACGGTGTGAATTTGTTTAAGGAACAACCATACAGACAGAGAGCTGGTAGATGTTTTTGACCAACCTACGGGACTCCCGGGGCCAAGACCTATCTGTGTTCCAAGTTTCGTCAAAATCGGTCAAACAGTGTGAATTTACATAAGGGACAAACCAGGTTTAAAAAAGAAAAAAAAAAAAAAATGTATATTAAACTGCATAAAAGCTCCCGATTTCTACTTACATCAGATAGTGTATCAACTTATGAACCCAGTAATGTTCGTTGGTGATTTCAACGGACATACTCAGCTATAGAAGACCGAGCTGCTAATGAGCCAATGGGGTAGAGGCAGGATAATTAAAATAAATAAATAAAAGCTCCCATTCCCTTGAAAAATACAATATTTTTAACCTGGACTATCTAATGAAATGTAATCCAATTACAGACATGTAATGGCCATTCCCATTACTCCATTCCAATTCCTGTAATTGTAATGGAAATTGCAATTACTTTTTTCCATTACAAGTAATGGGAATCTAAAAAAACAGTACCCATTACTTGTAATTGCAAAATGTAATGGCAAGTCCCATTCCCATTACAGTAATGGGAATGGCAATTACTTTTTTCCATTAAAATGTAATGGGAATCAAAAAATCAGTACCCATTACTTTTAATAGGAATATGTAATTGCAATTCCCATTCCCATTACAGTAATGGGAATGGGAATGGCAATTACTTTTGATGTAATTTTTAGTAAAAAAGCCTGGTTTTCGATTTTCGACAATGTCTAGTGTGTGCCCAAGGCGAATTCATATTAAAACCGGAAAGTAATTTGAAAAGTAATCATTACTCAAACTAATCATTACATTACAACTCTGCAAACAGTCCACTCAATCCGATTCATAATGAGCATAAATATAAATATAGGAATGACTAAAATATTGCAAGTTCGTAGGACTCAAAATGAGGCCCCTATTTCATGTGAAGGTGAAAATCTGGAGAAGGTGCCAGATTATACACTCCTAGGCAGTATAATCCACAGTTGGGAAAATTGACAAATAAATCTCCTCCCAGCTTGGTAATGCTGTCTATTGCCACCAGGGGGGGGGGGCTGGATATGCAGCTGGTATAAGCACGTTTCCTTCCTCTCTCCATATGGACAAAGCATCCTTCTGAGGTTGACCTCATGACATAATCCAAAAGTCCCGACTGGTAAATTTCATATTTCAGAAGCCTTAGATCATGAAAATAATAGTCATTCAAATTTGTGTGTGTGTGTGTGTGTGTGTGTGTGTGTGTGTGTGTGTGTGTGTATGTATGTATGTATGTATGTATGTATGTATGTATGTATGTATGTGTATATATATATATATATATATATATATATATCTACATATATTTGATGTTTAGTTTTTGTCACTGGGATGATATTTTTGGGTGGAACGGCATTTTTCTCTAGTAGTGGTTGCCGAGGGAATGACATATTTCTCGATCTGTGCGCCCTATCTCCTCTCTAGCCCCAGTATCGCCAGACCAATGGTGTTGAAGCTCTCTGGTGTTAGTTGGGAGGTTGTCCGTAAATAGCACTGATGGTATTGCGTCTTTTTTTTTTCCTTCTTTTTTCCTCGGCGTAAGGTTTTATATGTTTGATGTTTATTTTTTGTCGCTGGGATGATATTTTTGGATGGAACAGCATTTTTCTTCAGCAAAGATACTCCTCCTCACTTCTTCCTGGAATATTTCGATGGTTTCACCTAACCTCCATCTTTGTCAGCCTGGGAGCTTCAACGCCATTTGGTCCAGCGATATTGGGGCTAGAGAGGAGATGGGGTGCCCAGATTGAGAAAATTGTCCTCCCCTCGGCAACCACCGAGGAAGAAACAACGATGACCTGGCTGACGAAGATGGAGATAAACCTACCACCGCTGGAGAAAAATGCTGTTCCATGTAATATATATATATATATATATATATATATATATATATATATATATATATATATTCGCTCCCTCACAGGCTAAAAATAGTCCAATATTTATGAAATTTGATACAAAAATCTTTTGTCTAATTTTAAAGGTAAAGTTTGTTAAACAGAACAAACTTAACATGTTTGTACCATGTTCTGGTACATATACCAGAACATGGTTTTAGGAGAGAAATGCATGTAAAAACAATTGTAATGCTAATATTCTTGGGTTAATAATATGCTTGAAAGTACTCTTTTTATAGGTTTCCTAATGTCAGAAAATGAATGAAACCATTTTTAAAGCAATAACTGTAACCGCTTACGAGAAAAGTTGATACAACTAGTTTTTCTAACTAATTTTCGGTTTGAGTACTCAGAAACAATTGATTAAATTGAAAATTGTTTCGTACGTTCGACATTCAACACCAGTTTCTCAGAAAACTTGCATCACAGACACTTAAATCAAATTGTTTTCCCTTGCTGATTGTTTACCCACCTTCAAGCTTTAACACAACCTATATGAGCGCACCAGGGGCGAGGTTAGCTGAGTGGTAGAGAACTTGACTAATGAACTGGGGGACCGGAGTTCAAAACCCGAGCACGCACTAAAGATTTTATCTTCCAGTGTCTTCATTCATGTGTTAGATTTGGGGACCCAGATCGTCGCTAGGCTCACCCAGCCTTTAATTAATGGGTACCTGAAAAGGGAAAAATCAGGCGGCCAGAGCATAGTACTGACCACACTATCCCCCTAGTGTGCTGTATGGTCCAAAATAAGATACCTCTAAAGTATCTGTCACTCTGGGCCCAAGTGGCCTGTTACGGGACTGATTTTTATTATTATATATATTATGAGCGCACCACCTGATAGTGTAATTTATGTGCTTTTATAAGAGCTAATATTTTAAGTTTGTTTTTAGCACGGTTCCTCCCTCCCTCCATAGAGAGAAACCCCGCTTAGAAGGTTGACCTCATGACGCAATCCGGAAGTGCCGACTAGAAAATTTTGTGATTTAGAACCCTTAGAGAACGAAAATAACGGTGGTTAAAATTTGTGTGTGTGTGTGTGTGTGTGTATATATATATATATATATATATATATATATATATATGTTTGATGTTATTTTTCGTCGCTGGGATAGTATTTTTAGATGGAACGGCATTTTTCTCCAGCGGTGGTACTCCTCCTCACTTGTTCCCGGAATATTTCGATGGATTCATCTCCATCTTCTTCAGCCAGGTACTTGTTTCTTCCTCGGTGGTAGCCAAGCCCTTGGCTACCACCGAGGAAGAAACAAGTACCTGGCTGAAGAAGATGGAGATGAATCCATCGAAATATTCCGGGAACAAGTGAGGAGGAGTACCACCGCTGGAGAAAAATGCCGTTCCATCTAAAAATATATATATATATATTTTTGTCAGTTCACTCTCTAGGTGCCAGTCGAATTGTCGGATTTTGATGAAATTTGTTACAAAAATCTTCCCTCTATTTTGAAAAGTTTGTTAACCAGCAGAATCTACCCACCGGAACATGGTTTTTGGAGCGAAATTCGCGCGAAAAAAATCGTTGCGCTTACTTCATATGCTTGCAAGTACTCGTTTTATAGGCTTCTTGGTCTAGAAAAACGAATGAAACCATTTTTAAGGCGATAGCTTTAACAGTTTTCGAGAAAATTGGAAAAATAGTTGTTGAATAACGTTTTTAGTTTGGGTACTTAGAATCATGGGATTCAGTTGAAACATTTTCTGCATGTTCGAATTCCATAAAACTAATATTTTGAAATTTTGGTTACTTTTGGAGTTAAGGAAGGGTTAGAATAAAATATTTTATTGACAGACATGAAAAGTATTGGTAACTTTGTATACTTTCCTTTATATCTCGAAAACGGTTGAAAATCTTGGAAAGCGGAAGGTTACCATTCAAAAGCTTACTAAATGCTCTACAAAAAAGGTTATTTTTTAAGTGCTTGTAGTTGGATAATGTATTTGACAATAAAACAGGTTAGGTAAAATAAGAAAAACAATTTATTGTTAAAAATACAGTAGAACTTGGATAATTTAAAACCCCTAGGGACCGATAAAAAAGTTTGAATTATGCAAACTTCGAATTACATAAGTTTGAAAATTAAGGGTTAAAAATCAAACTTAATATTTTCACATTTTTTAATTTGAAAAAAATGCATTTTATTCAAAGAAAAACAAACATATCATAAATTGATGATTACGTACATAAGTAATAAATAATTGATTAAAAAAGTAAAAATAAAGGTATATTATTTTGAAATAAAGGTATATTATTTTGAAAAAAAGTCATTTTCATGGAGAAGATTTTTTTGATAAAGTGTTAGGAGGAATTCCAAAGTCCTTGGCAATTTCAGATTTTTTCTTTATTTCTTTTTCGACTTCTTTAATCGCAATGTTCCCTGACAACGTTAAAGTTTTATAACTCCCAGGCTTCGACATCTTACATCAAAAACTCACAGAACTGCACTGTATGCCGGAAATTCAAGGTACAAACAATATAGCAGATCTAGGCACTGATTGACTTATAGCTGAATACAAAATGAAGATCGGAAGGATGGTGGAAGGGAATTCTAGGATAAAAGGACACGATGGAATTATAACAACCCCGGAAGGGAGGAAGCTCGACCCACCACTTAACAGAACTCCTAGAGTCCAAGAACTAGACTATGAGACTACCGCGCTTCTTGTCTCGGAACCCCTACATCCGTATCTTACTATCCTTCTTACCCGAGGGGAGACTTATTTTCACAATATTTAAGATCGACCGCCTCTCTGTCCACTTCCTATTGGAGGTACAGACTCGTAAAAACTTCGAATTATCCAAAATTTTATTCTAATTAACCACGATTTTTTTACATTGTTTATGCTCTAAATTCTAGGGGCCGAGAGAAATATTCGAATTAAAGACGATTTCGAATTATCGAACTTCGAATTATCCATGTTCCACTGTATAACTTTCAAAGAGAGAAATTCAAAGGCGTTGTGACTATTTCCAACTATCTGGGGTTGGCCGACCCATCCAGGTAAGATCATAAATCAAGACCTTTCAAGAAAGGTGGAACCAAAATAATAACTGTTTCTATTTTAATCTTTCCAAATAAGACTAGGGATAAGAACGGATCCGCGCTAAGATGATGCAGTTTCTGCGAGTCAGACTTTTCTTATTTTAGTTTAGCATTTGTACAAAATTAGAAGCCCTCTATTCACCGCTCACACTCAATGAAGATCACAGTCCCATTATCTGCAAATCCTGTGAAGATTATTTCTTTTTCTTCTTGACTTTGTTTGTTATCCAAATTTATTGTGAATGCTGTCACACACTTTCTTATAAATATAATCCAAGGCTAGATTAAATAAAGGAGAACCTTGCATTACCCCTTTTGTTGCTCTGAACGAGTTAACTCTTGTTCGACTTGCAGTACCCCAGACGCTCCACAAGAGTTAACTCGTGGCCTGTACTAGCCTCGTACGTAGCTTCTCATAATAAAATATTACATTGCATTTTCTGTGCATTTTTAGGATTTGTAATGACTAATAATTTTTCTCTTAAGGTTAATGTAACAAAGGCTTTACGTCTGAATTATCTTTTAATTTCTATTCATGTTGATTTTATTATTTATGAATAGAGCTTCACCCGGTTCTTCAAATACATAATTTTCGATTTCATCAAATCTTATTCATATATTAATTGAATTCATGCATTGTGCAAGTAAATTAATATATATTAAAAAAACAATGTAAAGTCCTACAATCGACATTGTTATGGATAATTGTTGGAAGTTTAAGCTGGCGCTCCTCGCCGCATATTTGCAGGGTCGTACTCGGATTTGTCTCTCCAGCCATATTGTTGCTGTTTATATCTCTTAGTCACAATTTGGATCTTGTTTAGTGCGGTTGGTGTAAATAGCCTTCTTAGATATGAGTGACGATGGGTGATTCTCGTTTTCGGTCTGACGACGAGAGATAAGGCAAATGCTCCAGGAGAACACAGATGAAGATTTTGGGGATATTTCTTGAGATTCATTTCCATGATAGAAAATGTATTTTAGTTTAGAATAAAATTACAAATATAAAGGACATTTGACATTATATGTTAATAATTCCAAATATATAACAAGAGGATGCCGAGAGAGATGAAAGAGTCGAACGGTAGTGAGGTCGAGATGAGGAGAGATTGGCAAGCGTACGGGGGGAGTTGGATGGGTAAGCATTGAGCGTACTGGGAGATGCGATTCCCTTCATTAGTTAGTAATGAAAGGGTTAATTGCAACAATCAAGCCATACAAACCAGTGCAGTCACTGATGGGTCCCTCATTCAAGTAACTATTGAAACGAGAGAGCAACTGTGCTATAGTCACTCAGCACAGCAATAAGTGATTATTTATTTATTTCTTATTTTCAATATAGGTAAAAGTATTTTCAATATTAAAGCTACCTCAAATTAAGACAAAACTATTCTTACCTTGAAAAGATAAGGAAGGAAATTATGAACTTTATTTCTCAAATGACGATCATTGACAACATGATGCATATCCTCCAAATACTGCTCAGTGGTAACTAAATTATAGGGATTAATATTTCCCCAACGTTCTTCCCACATTTCCTGTAATATAAGAATAAGTTAATATTATTTTAGATATTTATTCTTTAATGCTGCAAATTAATTTGGTTTACAAAAACATTTATCAAACAGCATCTAGAGCTATATAAAGAATGGCTGACACAACAGGACAGGAATGGTAGCAATTCTCCCTGTGACTTATTAGTTGAAATAAGGAAACATTTTCATTATTAAATGATTTATCTTACAAATTATGAAGCTTGGAGAAAAATATCCAGAATAGATAATTGTTTTATTAATGAGAATATGTGATTTAGTACTTTTAATACAGATTTAAACCAGCCTAAAGCTATTAAATTCATATTTAAAAATTGGCTGTTCAAAAATAAATATTTATGCTAAACATTCCTGCAGCCTGCCAATTTTAACTCACTATTTGTTGAGAATTCATTACATGTGATATCAACAATCTCTTTCTGAGCCTATCAATGGGGGCTAGAATTTATTCAGAGGACTGACTTTCCTGCAAGACTAACTAAACTAAGCCCGCTCTCTCACCATCTCATATGTGTACCTCCTTATTTGTTGATGCCCCTTCCTTTTCTTGGGCTGGAATAGAGGCATTAAACGTTACAACTGTTGTGAGACTCGGCAGTCTGCACGATTTTATTTAGAAGAATTTATAATAAAGTTTGAATGAGATAATTGTGAACATTGAATGTGCATTAGCCTTAAAGAAAATTGAATGCTGATTTTAAAAATGTAATGAATCGTTGAAAAACACTATGTACAAGAAGAGAAAATTGGAGTTGTACTACAAAAGAACACGCGTTTTTCCAAAGAACCTTTAGAACGGCATATGTCTAGAATGGAGTGAGATAGAAATGTGTGGTGTTGAACTATATTTTTTATCTTGTTTTACCCACTGAAGTATTGTCATTAACTTGCGATACACCCTGTATACAAGCATGACACGAAAGTGACGGAATGCTTCTTCTGGACTGAAAATGTTCATTCATAAGCTGAAATGCAAGATTCTTGCATTGTTCGTGGGGAGCACTGTGTGCTCCAGCAAGCTCTTTGAACAGTTTACAAGCTAGAACTGAGGAATGTGTGAAAACGTAGCACACCATTCGTCACAGTAGGCTTGGCAGGGTTTTCCTAGGCATACCTGAGGTCTGTGGGCCATAGGGTTTCCCAGCAATTACTTACAGGACGAAATGCTGGGTATGACACGCTCCATGCACCAGCTTTACTGCTGGAGGGTTAAAGAAATAGGTCTTAGCAGTAAAATTTTAGAAAACTCGATACTCTATATTTATATAAATAACTTTATGTTCTGACATGAAAGAGCTTTCTTTATTTATAAATCAGAATTATTAAAATTATAAAAATAGATTAATAAGTTACTCTTATTATTATGATATTCGGGAGACATTTGCAACCAGTAGTATTACACAAGTCAACACTGATTTGGACACACGGAAGTGAACCACCATTTTGGGGGTTTTCGGGTGTGCTGAATCTGAATCGCACATTAGTTTTTTCCCTATACGCAAGTTTTCAAAATATAGGGCTTTTAAGTTGTTTTTTTTTTTATAATACTGAATCTTAAAATTTGCTCTGTTGACATTTTATTGGCGTTCTGGTTTCTATAATTATTAATGCTTTTTGGGGTGGAGAATACGAATATAAAGTTTGATTTCTGATAAGTTGGTTCTTTTTTGTAAAAAAATATACTTTTAGCAAAAAAAACATGCAAAAATGCTGTAAAATGCCCATTTTTCACAACTTTAAATGAATTTTTTACAAAATATAAAATTAGTAGGAAAAATCCAATTGCAAATTTGGATTCTCCATTAAATTTCCTTTAAGAAACAGCTATTCGAATTTTCAAAATTACGACCTTATATAAGCATTTAATAATAATAAATAGAACATTTTGTAAAGTTATACCCTTCATACTTCGCTCATACAGAAATGTATATTAAACAAATATTACATTTTAAAAGCACAGCCCCTTTTTATTCAACCCCCAACTACCAAACCTCTGCAAAATAATTTTTTTATGAGTTACAATAATTTGCAGAGTTAACAATTTAACATTATGAGAATTAGGACAAAAAAATACTATTGACTTATTTTGCATGGAATGTGGAGTATTAAGAAAGATGAAGCTGGGCCCTACTGTAGGTGGAGAATCAGCCTGTTTCTTCCGTACAGGATACTATTTTTTTACCAACTCATTTTTGTAATTTTGAAAATTGTAATAGCTGTTTCTTAAAGGAAATTTAATGGAGAATCTCAATTCCCAATTAGATTTTTCCTACCTATTTTATATTTTGTAAAAAAAATCATTTAAGGTTGTGAAAAATGGGCATTTTTGCATGTTTTTTTTGGGGCTAAAAGTATATTCTTTACAAAAAAGAAAAAACTTCATATTCGTATTCACCACCCCAAAAATCATTAAAAATTATAGAAACCAGAACGCCAAAAAAATGTCCGTCAGAGCACATTTTAAGATTCAGTATTATAAAAACAACTTAAAAGCCCTACATTTTAAAAACTTGACATATAGGGAGAAACTAATGTGAGATTCGGATTCAACACACACGAAAACCCCCAAAATGGTGGGTTCACTTCCCTGTTACTTCCAAAAAGTTAAAATTTGTTGACTCTAGTTATTATTTTATCTTTTTTTTTTCTTTGATTGCAAGTGTTTATTTTAAAATGCCCTAACTATTCTGTCAATATCAAGCAGTATCACCAAGCTTGCCAGGGGTTTACAATAAGTCCCTCCAAAAGGACCTGCCTCAAGAAGGCAGATGCAGCAGGCAGTACATGCTTTTGTATTAAGCCCAATGGCCGAGATAATAAGGGCTGTTACCATTGCAGAAGCTAATTTATACTAATTTTTCACCTTAATGACCAAGTGCTGATATTTTTGCAGTATCTTGCCATCCGATTTTCTTATTAAATGGAGTCGCGATCATCAATAATATCAGCTGTACGATTCCTCTTGTCAATGATAAGAATATCTGGTTTATTTTGATGAACAGTACAGCCTATTAACATAGCTACATCCCAATAAATTTTAATTCTATCTTTCTTCAAAAATCTTAGCGGTAATCTGGGACCTTACAATCAAAATACAAAATGTTGGTGACATATTTTGACCTCATTATTATGCTACTTAAGTTGAAGAGATTCTGCAAGGATCTTATAGCCTGCCATTAGAAGGTGAACCGACTCGTCCTTTCAATTGAAGAGGTACAGTGATGCACAATCTATGCATCTATCTTGTGCTTTAACAATCTATGTTCATACGACACAATCCTGTTCTTCTAATGATGTATTCATGACTCCGAAGCTATATATTAATGAGAGTATTGCCCTTGCATTGATTGCCTTGATCTTCTTATTGCCATGTAAATTACTTTTCAGAATTGGAGGCAACAGTTTGAAAAATAATGTTATCAGCTCATCTTTGACCTTTTTCCTGGAGACTTAAGGTGATGTTTCAACTTAAGATATTTATAAGATTTATTTTCCTCATGTTTGAGTTTGTGGTCACCATCAGAGAAAATTATATTGTTGTTGATATTGAATCTTGACACATACTATACACTGAATTTATAAATACCTCACAATCAAGACAATTTCTCTTTTGCACGACTCCACAAAACTATATTACCTGTACCTTTATCAACCCCCTCCCTCCTTTCACTCCTACTTATTCTTTCTACTTTTGATGATAATATGACTAAGTCAATTTCCCCAAGTTGTACTGAAAATTCTAGGCTAGTTAAAGATTTTAATTTTATTTCCATACAAAGCCCCAACACTCTTAGTTTATACAAGGGTATTAGATACAAATCTCACTTTTTTCGCCCATCTCATGATATGAAAAAAACAGAAATAAATTGGTTTATCTGTTAAATCGATATATATGGACAACAAATAACAATTGGATAACTGCTCTAAATTTGGTCATTGCTAATTATTAAAAAATTGATAAATGAAAATACTATTAGATTGAGAAGAGATGCTCCAAATAATACTGATTCAATATTTGTAACAAAAGATCTTTAATGGGCCCACATGAGTGAAGTGATTAACACGGAAAGCCCCTTCCCAAGGTAATAATAATAATTTAACATCAAACAAATAAGTTCTAAAAGCATAATAATCATTAGAAAATCGTAATTGGAAAATATAAGAAAAAGTAGTAGGATTTACCTGGACCACTCGATTGAACTCTTCCTGCTGCTCAGAATCCAAATGTCCAAGATATATGAATCTGTCAACTAAAATTCTGAAATCATCGAATGAAATAACACCATCTTTATTAATATCCAAAATTCCATGAAACGTTCTCATTTTCCGTCGCCAAAATTCACTTTTACCCTGTAACAAGAAAACAATTTAACAAAGATTATAGAAACTTAAATTAATAACATTCAAATTATGCGAATTATTTATTTAGGCTTATTAAATGTTAGATAGTTTATACTTCATATTTTGTAAAAGAATTTAACCTTATAACCACTAACTGTCATGCGGGACAAGGATTTCCACAGATGTGAACGGTAGGCGAGATCTACTCATCCCATAATTATCAGATTAGATTGTGGCGCTCCTGGTCTTGGCGGCCCTCATTGTTCCTTCTATAAAATTTCTTACAGTTTTTTTTTTTTTTTTAAATAAAGGTGTCCTCTCTTTGCATGACCGTTTTTGGTGGGAATGAATATGAAAAACTATAAATTGAGGTGATTGTGGCAAGTGCAGAGCCCAGACTGCATATACGAGTCCCCTGCTTAGTCGCCATAGTTTACAATCTTTATTTAAAAGTACAGGTGTAATATTTTACAATAATTTTAACCATTCCTAAAGTTACATTCCTCTAAAAAAAAAAAAAAAAAAAAAAAAAAAAAAAAAAAAAAAAAAAAAAAAACATCTAGTTACAGTTCCTCCAAAAACAAAGAAAAAAAATTCCTTTTCAAATGTGACACTGCAAGTGAAAGTAGATTTATAGGTAAATGAAACACGTCCAGTTCCTTCACAAGTTTATTTTCCAAGCTGAGCGCTTTCGGTAGCTCTTGCTACCATCCTCAGAGCTGTGAAAAAATGAATAAAACCAACCATTTTTAGTTGCATAATTCTTAATGTTAAAATGCTCCTAAAACTACATGTAAAAAATAAATAAATAATCACAATAATTTTGATTCGTCAAAACACACATTAAAAACAGTACAATACAAAAAACACTAGTCATAAGTGATTAAAATTAAAAGGCTAAAGTTGAGGAGAGAGACTCACCTATAATGAGTTCAGCTTCACTGCTGAGGGCTGACTGAAGGGAAGCCGGGAGAGAGCCTGCACAGAGACGTGACTCAACATATCCGTTTGATACGTGGCTGTCCTTTTATTTAAATTGAGCCCGTGCAATTTAAATTTCAATTTAACTAAAAAACAGACACATATCAAATGGATATGTTGAGCCATGTCTCTGTGCAGGCTCTCTCCTGGCTTCCCTTCAGTCAGCCCTCAGCAGTGAAGCTGAACTAAATTATTGTGATTATTTATTTATTTTTTACATGTAGTTTTAGGGGCTTTTTAATATTAAGAATTATGCAACTAAAAATGGTTGGTTTTATTCATTTTGTCACAGCTCTGAGGATGGTAGCAAGAGCTACCGAAAGCACTCAGCTTGGAAAATACACTTTTTTGAAGGAGCTGGACGTGTTTAATTTACCTAAATATCTTCCTTCTCTGCCAGCAACCTCAAAGTACTTTGAAAGTAGATTTAATTCTCCATAAACAATGAGGCCTTCCCTTAAAGATCTAGGTTTTTACCACGGATAACTGATGAACATTATGGCATGTCTTAGAATAAAAATAAAGAATACTTCAGATTTGGGAAACTGAAGTTGAAATAGTAAATAATGATATAATAATTTTAGGTAGACAATACAAAAGTACATATGGATCAGAGAGACTGATGACCTAAAATTACATTTCTTCAATAAGGATGGAAACACAAAATTCACAAATGAAGACTTCTCTATTTATAAAGAATTGTTAATTAAGACAGATGTTTTGTATCAAAACAATAATAGACCTAAAGTTCCTTAGTCAGAGGAGTACAAAGCGTTTTACGACGCGAGCGTATATATGAAGAATTTACCAGTTACAGAAAAAGGAGTTTTAAATTATAATTGACATTCTGCTTTAAACAGAAATAATTTAAATGAAATAATTTTGAGTGAATTTAATATTAGCATCTGAACTAGCTGAAGACAATTATTTCCATAATGAAAAAGTTGGAATAATCAGATTTTAAACAAATCTTTTAGAAAACTATTTTGGTGATAAAAAGAACTGAAAATCTAAGACTCGGCAATGCTCTACCTCATAAAATTAATAAAGTTGATACTATGGATCTGGATTGTTTAACAAATGATAAAATAATATACCGATGCCCGAAATGCATTTATCAGGATATAATTGAAGGGCCAGGGGAAAAAAGCAGGAAAGTCACTTATTTTTGAAAATCGAGATACTGTTGTGAACCTGTAGGTCAGTTCTGTGTGATCATACGCATCAGTCAAGATGTTGAAAGTGGAAAAAAGCAGTAAAAATTTTACTATAATGGGAAAGAACCAGGGAAGTCAAGCGCAAAGAGGAAAGAAGCAGGCAAGTCAATAGTATGTCAGTTGGCCACAAGGGGGCAGAGCAAAAAGTATCATTATGTCATGAATTTGTTTTCTGTGTTGCCCTCCATTCTATTAATATTCTGTTTGTGTTAATCCATGAGGTTAGAGCTGTGTTATATATGATTATTATATATATTTTATTGTGTTTGGGATAGAATTGTTAATAAATGGCTTCCAGTTCCTATGAACATAATAATAATACAGACTGTCACAATGAAGCGAAAAAACAAAACATTACTGGAAGCATGTCAGAGATAAACAAGAAACTGAAACTTTCTACCCACGAACCTGGCCCCACTAGTCACTGTAAATGATTGGACTGCTACTATATCACTAGTAGACAGAAAAGAAATATTAGGCCAGTTCAACAGTCTACCATCTTACAATGAACAAAATAGGTGAGCAAAGAGATGGATAAAGGAGGTAATCATTCTACAAATCACAAACAACTAGATAAGACTATTGCGACTACGGTTGAGAATCACATTAAAAGTTTCAGAGGCTGTCAGAGTCACTACAAACTCAAGGACACTTAAAAAAACATACTTGCCAGAAGTTAAAAAACATACTTGCCAGAAGATCTAAACATTATGTAAAAGTTCGATCTGGGCTCGAGAAAAATGTCATACCTCGGCAACCACTGAAGAAGAAACAAAAGTCCTGCCCGACGAACCTACAGATGATTCCAGCGAAATATAGCAGGAAGAAGTAGAAGGTGAAAACTACCGCTGGAGACAGAAGCCGTTCCATCGAGAAAAAAATATTATCCCCAGCAATGAAGAACACCATCAATAGCATATATATTGTTGAGATATCATCAAATATAAAATACGCTAAATAAAAAGAGACGTAAATAATATGATGAAAATTCAAAGTCTGGGGGAGAAATAAATAGAATGTTGTTTTACAATTCAATATAAATTAAATATTTAGTTTATAAATGAAAAGACTCACTGTTTTGTATGAATATGTGATGTTAAAACAACAAATTTTATTTTTTATATACAATGTCTGGATGTTATTGGCAGCAGTGCATAGGTCACAGCATTTTGGACCTATACCTAGCATTCTGTACGACACAGTTGGTTAGGTCCGCTAGTAAATATACTGTTGTCATACCTTTTGGTGGAGACCGGCGTCACTATCCAAATCCAAATTCAGTACTAACTCAACAGTGGCTTGATAATGACGAACTTACGTCAAAAGCGCTCGCCCAAAGTACTCTCACCGATGCCAGTGACGACGGTCTCTACCAACAGGTATGACAACAATATAGATTAGTGTTGAATTTGTTGTAATTATGAAAGTTAATGTAAATCAATAGTCATTCCGGAATGCTCATCATATTTTGAACGAGATAAAGTATAATACGGCATTGATTTGAGACACCACTTTAAATTATCCCGAGAACCGGAAGCAAGGAGAGGCAGACCTCAAATCCACTTGTATCAGAGATAAGATTTGTTGTTTTATTGAATGAGTATATATTCTTACACGGTACAGTGGAGCTAATATGGACTCTGACCATAACCTAGTAGTGGCTTACCTTAGGGATTGCATTGCCTTGGTGAAGAAGCACAGATCAGAAAAGGTCAAAAGGTTTAATGTTGCAAAGCTAAAGGATGAGGATTTATCAGAGCAGTACCGGTCTAGCCTAGAGTCCTAACAGAGACAAATTCCAGCCTCGGAACTTGGAATGGATGAATATTGGAATGCAATCTGCGGAGCAATGACAATTAGTGCAGAGGCATCACTAGGATTTTACAAACTAGAACCTAGAAATTCCTGGTTTGATGAGGAATGCCATAGAGCTACTGCAAAAAAAAAAATGAAGCTTATAAGCGTATGCTCAAAAAAAAAAAAAAAAAAAAAAAAAAAATATCAGGAAGCCCTGACCTAGGAATGGGTTGTGCGCCAGTTAAGAAGAAGATATATATTCTTCCATTATAGTGAGTTTTTTATTATCAATATGAAGAATATATATTCTGTCCATTACATATAAACTTATTTAACTTTTCTATTACTTGAACCAACCCTGAGATTATTATATTGTGGCATGTTACTGTTTTCTTGCTTTAACGCCGAAACATCTTTTTAATATTATAAATTCAAAACTTCTATTATATTTATTTCACCTCAATATAT
>OX328132.1:64443226-64525726 GCA_946811695.1 Gonocerus acuteangulatus | reverse complement strand
TATAGCCATAAAACCCTTTCAACAAAGGCCGAGGAAAATATTATCTGTTTCTATTCTATGCTTTTCAAATGAGAATAGGGATATGAAGGGCTAGCGCCTTGGATTCATAAGCGGGAGATGGTGGGTTCGATTCCCAACCTCCGGCAGGAATTTTATCATCCCACGGCTCGCTGGTGAAATTCCTCGCTATACCCTGGATGTAGATGTGCCGTAAAAAAAAAAAAAAAAAAAAAAAAAAAAAAAAAAAAAAAAAAAAAAAAAAAAAAAAACCTGGAACCGCGCTAAGATGACGCAGTTCCTGCGAGTCGGACTTTTTTATTTTGATATTAACAAACCATGTCTTAAATGAAAACATGCACAAGCTAACAAAAGAGAATAAAAAACACATTATACATTTAAATACATTCACAAGCCATTGCAGCGGACATTTTCTCTTTTGTAAGAGATCAGCCACAGATGGTGAATGTTATTTATAAGCATGTTTTGTTTTTTTTATAGTTTATGGACGTTCTATTAAAGTATAAGACATAATTTGTTAAAATCAAAGTGAGGTTATTGAATTATATTAATGAATAAAAACAAAGTATATATAAAAATGTATTTTTTTTTCTTTTTTAACTTCAGAAATATTTTTTTGAAGAGGTCACAGAGCTAGAAACGTGTCAAAAATACACAGACATATATACAGGGTGTATCGCAAGTAGATGACAATATTCTAAGGTGAGAAACTAGACAAAAAATGTAGTTTAATGCTGCCAACCGCATGTTTTTATCTGTTTTTGTTCCAGAGATGTGCCATTATAAAGGTTATTTAGAATAAACTATGCTTTTTGGTAGAAAAAACTCTGCTTTAATACATTGTGTTTCAACTTTACATTGCTTTTTTGAAATCAGCATTAAATTTACTTAGGACGTTGATCACCTCTAAGCCTGATCCTAATCCAAACAAATTAAGTGAATATACCTAGTCAGAAATTGATAATTTTTCAAGATAAGTATAAAAAAAGGGGTTTTCCTTTCTATAGACAGAGGGAGGAAATGCGCTAAAACTAAGAAGTAAATATGGAAGAAAGAAAGGTGAATGTAATTTATGCATAATTACAATATGAGGACCAAGTAAATCACCGCATAGAGTGTACTACAACTTAATTAATGAACATTTAGATTCAACAAAGGCATGACTACCAATAACATTAATATTGATAATAAGAAAATACTGAGATGAATAACAAGAAGTTAAAAGGTACACAAGGCAAAAATAACTAATAAAATGGCATTTCTTTCTTTTTCTTTTCGTTTTTAATAAAGAAAAGGATGATGTATAAAGTACAAGAAATACATTCACAATATGGCATAAATTACTGTATAAAACCCGACAATGTCTTAGGGACACAGAGAGCCTTTTGTAAAAATGGCAGGCAGTTAACAGACATGTGCGTGTGCGGCTATTATGTATTTTCATGTTGCTGTGCATATTTCCAATGCTGCAATGATTGAAGTTTTGATGATATACTAGAATATGTGTATGTGTGTGTATGTATATATATATATATATATATATATATATATATATATATATGTATGTATATATATATATATATATATATACACAGTGAAACCTCCTGTAACGGACACCTCCCAATAGCGGACACCTCTATGAACGGACAGAATATCCATGGTCCCGGCAAAATCCCCTTTAAATCAATGCATTAGCACCTCTCAATAGCGGACCCTCAACTAACGGACAACGGACACCTAAAATCAGACCCATATAGCTGATTTTACCTCTCAATAGGGGACAGCAGGGTAAAATATATAATTGGATTCTCAGAATCTCAAGAAAAAGCACACCCTGGCGGGCATTGCTAGTAATATTCATAGGAAATGTCAAGAGTAAACAGTACCATACTGTTCCAGGAACCACTGCTGAAAAATGGCGTGTTTTGTTACACCATTTTTCAGCAGATTTTATTCAGTTTACATCTAGTCATGAACTCCGAAAAGAACGCGTGTAACTCTAAAAAATGAAGTTTTAAAAGTGTATGGTAGTTTAAAGCTTTGTGTTAGAGACCTGGGCGCGAAGTTTGACGTCGGCAAAATGCAGACTTCAGACTTTGTGTAGTTTTTAGTACGATATGTGGTGAAAGTGCAGCGGTTAATGTTGATTTAGTTCAAGATTGGAAAAACAAGTAGGTTTTGATTTGCCATGACTATGAGGCTAAAAATATATTTGATTTTGATGAAACGGCTTTATTTTTTCGGGCCCTGCCAAACAAGACAATGATTCTAAAAGGGGAAACGTGCACAGAAGACAAACAAAGCAAAGATCGTTTAACTGTTATGTTGTGCGTTAATATGGAAGGCGATTTTGAAGAGCCATTAATAATCGGTAAATTATTAAAACCACGTTGTTTTAAGAACATTAACGTCAATACTCAAGAATATCTTGGCAAGCTATTCTTAGCTAAAAAAGCACGGATGACAACGCCTATATTGAGTAATGGCTAAAAACTTTAGATCAGAGAATAGGACGTCAAAAACGGCGTGCAATTTTGTTTATGGACAACGCGACATGCCACCCACAGATGCAACTAATAAATGTTAAAATTCAGTTTTTCCATCGCTGCCAGCCTCTCGATCTCGGAATTATTAAAAATTTCAAAACACATTACAGAAAACGATTTTTTGAGCCATTACGAAAATGGACTCAAGTGATTATGTTACTAATGTACTGGACGCGGTATTGTCGATAATGTCAGCTGTAAAAGAAATAAAAAACGAAACTGTTGTGCACTGCTTTTTAAAAGGTGGATTTCATTAACGTCCCAATAAATTTTTACAGACCCAATGGTGTCCACTATTAAGAGGTTTCACTGTATGCATATGTATATGTATATGTATATGTATATGTATATATATATATATATATATATATATATATATATATATATATATATATATATATATATATATATATATGTTAACAGATTCTCTAAATCATAGGAATTGAAAGAAAAATAAAGAATCATAAACTGGAAATCAAATTAATTAATGCTTAAAAAATACCACAATTAAAAAAAAAAACACACAATAAATAATGAATCAAGCACATAAAGTTTACTACTTTTACAGAACATGAGTATCTACTACTTAGGAATGTCTGCCTATACATCCCATTCCCAAATCCAACTAATAATGTAACAAGAAATGATTAAAAAACACAAAGAAAAAAAAAATGTTTAAACCATTCTTCTTCTAGTTCTATAGGAATTATGAAAAGATGTTTCAAAATTACACTTAAATACATTGTTCATAGAAAACTCTCTCTCTATATATGTATGCATATGTATGTGTATATATATATATATATATATATATATATATATATATATATATATGTATATACACACACACACATATATACACTCTCCAACAAATCAGTATAACCTCATTAATTAGAGCATTGGAAATATTCAAAGACTCAACAGTTAACCTCACACTAGCTTACTATTAATATCGAGAAAAAAATAATCTCTCTCAATAAATGGAAATTAAAAATAAAAAAAATACACGTATGATTAATTAAATATTTATTTTCTAGAAAGAATTCTTGAAATGGAATTAAATTAGTTTTAACGAGTAGAACGCAATATTTAAATAAACAAAACTACTATAAAGAAGAAAGAAACCCCAAAATCACACTACAGATTTCCAGAGCAACAGGTGGTTCAGAAATCCAAATTACATTCTCTGAACGGAAGTCATTTTTATCAGTTACAAACAATGAATTGATTTCAAATTTTTCTACTAACCTTAGAAAATGCTGTCATTCCTGGATTTAATTTTTGAGAAGTGAAAAGCGATTGAGCACGGAGAATCCGACACAAGTTCACCAGGGCCATCTTGGAACAGAAGGGATAAGGGCTCTGAGGTCAATGGCTGCGCGGAAAGGGCTGGCACGTGTGCGCCTGCGCGAAAAGTTCTCCCGTGCGCAGAGAACTTGCGTATGCGCCGAGAACTCGCCAATGCGCAGCACCCTACTTCCAACATTCTTTTTTAACAATAATCTTCCGTGAATCGGGTCAGAAGATGCACGTTGTTACACATTAGTCACAAAATTGATAAGACTGCTCCCGATATGTTCATGGTTGCCTTAGATAGAATATGCGTTTGGGGTTTGGCTATATGATAAACTAACAAGTCAGACCCGTAGGAACACCGACATCGTGGCGTTTTCCCATGTAATCCTTGTACCTGGCGGAGTTTGATAAGCTTGAATTAGGAATATTATATATACAGGGTTATTGGTAAGCCGACCCACATTCTTCGCGAGGTGATAGTTTAGACCAGAACAAACAATTTCAAGCCCATATTGCCTTATCCAAAAGTTACCCGTTTCCAAGATATTTTAGGTTTTCTTTAAAAAAAGTCACTGTTGTTTAAGTTTTAAGTATTTTTTGTTATTTCTAGCATTTGAACTGAAAGTTTTTATTGTTTTTGTATTTAAGACATTCAGAATCGACTATTAATTAAATAAAAATATCAAATTTTTACGGGACAGCAGATGGTACCACCCTATAACTAAAATTTACATTACTTATTTCCTGAAACCTGTAACTTCAACTCTATTTCTCTTAAGAAAAATATTAGTAGCTATTCCTGCCAGTTATACTAAAAACATTTGTGTTTATTAAGCTACACAAAAAGGGATAACAGTCAGGTAAAATGTTTATAATTCTCAGAAAAAAACATATAAAAACGGAGAAAAGATAGTCACGCTAAAGAAAAATGCATTCTAAAAAAAATTAAAGAAATCTTTTTTAAAAAGTCAAAAATGTATTAAGTATATTTTATTATTAAATTAAATTTCATGTTCAATATGACCGCTATTATTCCTAATACACAATCGCAATCGCCGCCCTAATTAGCTTTTAACGATATCCCTTTTCAGCTGTCAGGAAATGTTATTGCGGTAAGTGCAACTTAAATTACCTCCCGCTTATGTGTTTGTCATCCTTTTTTCCTAAGAATTATAAACATATTACCTGTGTACCTTTAATCCCCCATCCCAAAAATATAGCAGTGAGCTTGCCTGTGATTTTGTGTGAAATAATAGGCCTCCATTTTTTGACCCCTTGACTTGACGCAGTCTTTCCTTGCATTTCTCAAAAATAAACTTTCTTTGTTATTAGGGGAAATCCTTTTGGCACAGAGATTGGGAAGCTGTGTCAACAGTTGTCCAGCCCACTACGGGTGGGCCGTCCGAAATTGGTTGGACACTAACTATCCATGGCGTTGGATAGGACATGGTGGGCCGGTACCTTGACCTGCTCGGTCTCCAGACCTAACACCCTTGGATTTCTTTGCATAGGGACGCATTAAATATTTGGTCTACAGGGAGCCCATTGGCTCCAGGGAACACCTCATCCATCGCATCATATGGGCCTGGGAACAGATTACAGAAGAGCAATGCACAAATGCCATCCAGTCTGTCAATGTGCGGTGTGATGCCTGTGTTGCTGCAAGGTGCCAAACCATTGAACATTTTTTAAATTGATTATTAGAAGAAGAACTAGTTATTTTATAATTATGTATGCGTCCTGTGTTAAATTTAAAATGTTTTAAGAATTGAAAATTTATTTTTATTAAGAATCAAAGTTTTTTTATTTGTGCTTTATCACTGTCCTCCGAAGAAAATAGATATTTTAAGTTGTGATTGCAGCTTTACATTCCGTCATTTAATTTTTTTGACCAAGGAGATGTTTTGTTGTTTATTTTTTTTTGGTGGTGGGGGGGGGAGATTAAACATATACTTTTAATGATTTTTATATAGGCATTATGAAAAAATGCCTTTTTACAAATGTGTTTTCGTTTTTTGCGTTTTTCTCGGAAACGAAGCCAAAACGAGAAAAATGCCAACGAACTTTTTTTTCATCCTGCATCGATTCCCGAAGTTTGGCCGTTTATTTTGGGGACACCCTGCATACACATATATACATACATACAAATATACAAATTTAAACTACCGACGCACAGTGGGCGAAAATCACCTTTTAGGCGGACAATATTCATATAAAATACTTTACAAATCGCCCACTAAATATTTTCTCGTATTAGTTGGAAGAAGGGAAAAGGTAAATATTTATTTTTTGGATCGTCAAAGGGCGATGGAGGGGATTATTACTCGGACTGTAAGAAAGGGAATATTTTCCCCAGTGATTATTGCAGTCCTGTTCTTGTAATTACTTTGCTATTTTTTGAACAGAAACTATACCTACTTGATTATTTAAATTTCATGTCAAATGGACACCACAGAGACACTGTTTTTTAAGTCACTGTTGCTTTGGTTTTAGGTATTTTTTTTTTATTTCTAGCATTTGAGCATAAAGTTTTTATTGTTTTTCTATTTAAGACATTCAGAATAAAATATTAATTAAATGGTAAAACTATCAAATTTTAACGATACAACGGATGGTACGACCTAATAACTAATATTTACATTATTTTTTTCCTAAAACCTGTAACTTCAACTCTATCTCTCTTAAAAAATATTAGTAGCTGTTCCAACTATTAGTAGCTGTGCAAATTATTCTAAAAACATGTCTGTTTATTAAGCTACACAAAAAGGTATAATATCCAGGTAAAATGTTTATAATTCTTAGAAAAAACTTATAAAAACTGTGAAAAGGTAGTGATGCTAAAGAAAAATTCGTATAAGAAAAGTGCCTTAAGTGCAACTTAAAATTACCTTCCGCTTATCTGTTTGCACACTTTTATTGCAGAAGGAGACTATAGTACTAAACAAATTTTCATTAAATTTGTTTCTTGTGATCTGACTTATATGGTTTCAGGTGTACGCTTAGACGATAATTGAAAACCAGTGAGAGATGTGTTATAAGGCATCGCCCAAGTAGCTTGGCTTGGTATTTATATTACTGTAATCTGAAGATAAGCTTCGAACAAAGTGGACATTTAATGTAAATATATCATTATAGCCTACTGGCAACAGCGGCCTTGAACTTGAGAGGAATGCTTTGATGTTAATTTTGAGAGCCCCCCCCATTTAACTGGCGGCTTTTAATTTGGAAGACGCAACCTTTAAATTTGACATTCTAAAGATTTAAATGGCCAGTTTAGCCAATCATAAGCTTGAATAAATAACAGTCGTGTTTGGTAATTTGAAATATCTATTACATAAATGTTTCAGTTCTGTGCATTGCTTTTCAGCAGTTGTTCGGTTTTATAATTATTTTTTGCTTCACAGAATTCTGGATTATTTCTCAAAAATGAACACAGATACTATACTATATTTATAAGGGGAAGCGATTCTGAGGAACTGTCTTTAAATTAGTTGTTTGTAAAATAAAATAATAGTTGTTTCTGTACGTTTTTTTATCTGAGTTTATTCAAAGCTGCGATTAAAGTGCAATTCCTCTTGATATTCGTTTACCGATTGGTTCTGCATTCCTAATTATAATCTGATCAATTGTGATGTTTTTATAATATTTTTGTCAATATTAGCAAAACAGGTTATTATTAGTATTTATGATGTCTTCATGATTTAATTATTGGGATTAATTAATTAAAGTCGTTGCTTTCTTTTTAAAATTAGTTGAAGTCCTATATCAATTGAAGGAGCATTACTCCACATTTGAAGAGACATTGATCAATGATCTATTTCAGATTATAAATCATTCATTTGGTATGTTACAAATGAATATAATATGCGAGTTAACGATTATTTTACGTAGTTGCAATAGTTACTACATACACACAAAAATATATTTACCTATAAAGTAAAAATTCGTATAAAATGTCTATCCAATATTTTCATTTATAAAAGTATACAACATTCTTAGCAATGGAGTTGATTTTTCAATTATTGTTTGTTTTGTTCATACTTTTATTAGTGAACTAAGCAATTTATATTGTTTTTGGAATAGCATTGGTATTTTTAACAATCATATATTATTAATATTTTTTTGATTACAGTTAACTTATACTTTTCAAATTCTACTACTTTCAAAACTGCAAGATATTTTGGAAAGTTGATAGCAAATATATTAGTTGACTGTTAAGATTGTGAAGGTAGATATTGTATTGTATATATTTAATATTTCAGGAGATTATTACACTCCTTAACCGGACCTTAATGTCAACTTTCAATAGTTTAAAATATTATTATTTGAGGTCTTCTAATGATTGAAGAGATGGCCAAAAGAATATCATCGGTTTATCATACTTTTCATACCAGGATAAGGAGTATTGATTTTCTTGCATGTTAACGAATATTAAATACTTCTTTTAGGATTTATAATCGACATTAAACAGTTTTTATTTCCTCACTTAAAAAATGAATTAGGAAAATAAATTGAAAAGCTACTTGTAAGTTATTTTACAACCACATTGAAGAAGATTATAACCCTCTTGGTAACTGAAATAGTTAATTTTCAATTCTTGATTAGGGTTCAGTAAGATTTTACATAATAGTTTTCTGTTTGATCAAACCCTCTTTTATAATAAGTATTCATATTGAATTATCTTCATTATTTAAATGACAATTTGTCAAAACTGTAGGACACGATCAGAAGAATATAAGGTCAACTTTGAATTAAAATTTAATACAAATTGTACATATATGTATTTATTTTAAAGAGGCCAAGTTTCGATCATTACTTTCTATCTCCAGCTATTTCCTGTTTTTTAAATATTGATCTATAATAATTGTTTTTTCTATTTTTAATACAAACCATTTTTACTAAAATTAATAGAACTTTTTTTTTTTTTTTTTTTTTTTTTCAGATAAAGCAAAGACATATAAAACTTTTATAACATGGATGGAAATTTAAGTAATCTGCACACTGGAAGAATAGAAAATTTGGAGGTCTCTACTTCTCCAACAACTGGCATTGATTTGAAATGTAAAAGTGTGAGTTCAGGAGTATAACTCAATCCATGAATAATTGTAAGAGGTCGAGTGGCTAACACCTTGGATTCTCATGTCTCAGTTTGTCTACTGGATCATTTCTGAGTATACCTGAGTGACCCGGCACCCATAGTAACTTAAGGCGGTCCTCTTCAGCTAAATGATCTAGTAATTTCCTGTATTCTTTCACAATCATTGACCTAATGCAGGTGCCCTCTATTGCGGCCTAGCTGTCAGTGCATATATTAACTTGGGCTCACAAAGTGCCATTTTTCAGCAACATCTCTGCACATGACCTTATACTAATGACTTCTGCCACGAAAACCTTAAGGAGGCTCCCCAACAGGACCGAGATCCGCATTTCTCTTCTGCTTGCAACCCACACTCCAGCTCCTACCGTGTTGGAGCCGTTTGTGAAGCATTATAACTCCCCAATCAGAAGATTAGTCTGCCGAGCTTGGGCAGTATTTCCATCTGCTTTGATTACCTCAAATAGTCCGAGGGCATCTGTAGCATAGATAGTCTAATTTTCTGTGATGATCTTCCTGTGTCCTTCATAGGGTATGCAAATTCGAGTTTATTAAGTGGGCTCACTTTTAAAGCATCCCTATGAATGTATTTGACATTAAATTTCTCCTTGAGGCCTTTGGCCTTGAGGAGGAAGGATGAAAGACAGATTGGTCCAAAGGCTTTAGGGTCACATTGGGTATTCCTACCCAGCTTGGGAATAAAGCAAACCATCTGCCAGGAAGATAGCCCATTGCTAAAATGCGAGTAATATGAGTAGATATGGCAATAGTGTGTTCTGCCCTTTTTGTAAGAGGACAGGAATGATGCCATCAGGTGCTGGAGCCTTGTATGGTTTACAGGAATCTATCACCCATCTAAGACCCCAAGGTTTGATGAGATCTTTTGCAAGGTTCCCTATCCTTACTCCCCCTTGTGGTACGTAAGATCAGTTTTTGCCTTGAGTCTACGTTTTAACATCCCAGAAAATGGCTTCTCATGAGCACTCAAAGAGATATCCTCTCCACGAGTTCCTATAGTCTGTCAGTCGCCTTCTGTACAAATCCCAACTATTTGATTTCCTGGACCTGTTAAAGAGTTGCCTGACATCCTTTCTCATTTTTTTGAGATGTTTGTTTTCCCAGTGTGGGTTTTTAGCTCTTCCCTTCCATTCTAGAAGGGACTCAACTCTCGTGATAATGTTCGTGCTTCCCCATATGGTATTATGGGCATTAGCATTACATCTCACGATTAACTTTCTTACCTTCAAGTCTGCTGTAGCAGTCCAGAAGGCGCAACACAGTGGTGGATGTTTATCTGCACCAGGTGGAACATCCCATTTAAGAGCTTTCTATACGAGATGAGCCACTGGACAAGTAGGATTCCTTACAGATTTATGTCCCTTAGCTTAGTAGGTCTCTTTTTTCCTGCCGCAGGGATGACAAGGGTAGGGGTTGGGGAAGCGGTTCCAGATATTTGGGTAGTTTTTGATTGGGGTACTGGTTTTGGTTTGTTGGAATGGTGGTAGGGGTGGAAGTGAATGTGAAGGGCGGTGTACTCAGATCCATTCTCCCTGGTCTGAATTTCTTTGGGTTTCCCAGCCACCTGTGAGGTTTTCATTACAGTACTCTGGGGTTTCTTACAGGAAAGCCCTGCTTATACCTCCGTCTTCCCCTTTCTTTTGGTGTTACTAAGCACCTGTAACTACTGTTTCTCTAAATGATGCTCCAGGGCTTTGAAGGCACCAAAAAAGCCACCTCCAGATTTCTCCTTGCACTCAACCACGGCCCAATGCCGAATCTGCGTGTTCAACTCCGGATTTTGAGCCCTGAGCCTGTGCAAGAGTAGTTGGGGGGATTTCCCGGAAAGTGTCCCCCCAACCTGGCCATCCTAATCAGATCATCGGGTTCAGCAACCCTGATCACCCAGATTTAACTGCCCATGACACTCCCAGACAGTTCTTGGTCTTCTATGTGCAATTCAGGATTATCCCACTCATTTAGTACGTGAACCCAGCTGAACAAGTGCTGGTTTTTTAACTGTACCCAGCAGAACAAATACTGGTTTTGTAACCCTACCCAGCTTTGTTTGAGCTGGTTCCATGACTGTGCCCAGCTCTATGGTTATTTCACTTGTTTCCAATTGGAAAAACCAACAAAATCTTCCAGTAGATCCATAATAGAGGATCCACTGTGAGCCTCAATCTTCCATTCGAGTCCAAGGCTGTCTGATGTAGCCTCAATGTCTAAAAAAAATTATACACTAATCTTATTCCCACGAGAATCTAGGGAATCATGAGTCATCCACAGCAGAGCCCCACATATCACAGTACTACTAAATACAATGGGGTGTCGCCCATTGCCCCAAGTGGATAGTTCAATGAACACATATGTAAACCCATCCCTCAGCACGAGCTCCCTCAACCTTGACTTGTGCGTGTATCTACTTAGGGAAGGTGTTCCTAGGGTGTATACTGTAATTGACCTTTGTGTGTAGGTGTGGGGTGTATGTAGTGTTCTGAATATAGTGTACTGTATGAGTGTCAGTGTTTTGTTCCTCCAACCTGGAGGGTGGATTGCTACTGCGGTCTAAGACCAGGTGATGGATAAACCTAACTCCCTACACCAATATCACAGGACTAAGCATGCCATCCAGTACTGAGACTGAATGAAGTAGCAAGTCCTACTTCAATACAGAACATACATAATAAGGAAAAACTATATAAGGAGCTTAACCTTTTATATACCTTTATGTGCAAAGATGTATGGATGTTCTTTGCAAGTTCTCCTCCACACGTTTCATTGATAATAGAATGGCAGCATATCCTAAAAGCCAAATCTTATTACTAGGATGTACTTCAGCCTTACTGAGATTTAAGAAATAACTAAAGTGGACATAATTTAGTAACAAGATGGATTTAATTTCAAAATGAAGTTAAGAAAATCCCGGAAACAAAATATGTTTATACTGCATTCTTTGCCTGAGATCATCCTATAAACATTTTCATTTCTATTTCTTATCTCTGTTTTGAATGGTTCACCTTCTACTTATGCTGTTATTGAACCACTATTTACAAATATTTTTTTTGTTTAAGATACAAAGTTTGAAACTACTATTACCTTTCCTTATATTCATTTTTTAATGTTTTGCATGTGAATTAACCTTGAAAAAATATATTAATAAATGGATAAATATAATTGTCAATTCTAAACACATCTCAAATAAACATGAGATAAACTTTTTGTGATTTATAGAGACGAGGATAGAAAATAATACTTCATATCGTTATTTTAATTAATAATTTATTCACTATTTACAGGAAATAGTATGCTTCCTTCAAAAGTTGAATAAACTTGCAGCTGCCTCTTATAATATTCAGACATTTGAGGTAAATAAAAAATATATATTGTTATGAAAAATAACTAAATAATTTTAGGAGCTTCTTCATTTACTATTTAAGCAGAATTGAACAATGAAATGTTTCTTGAGTTTACAAGACTTTAAATGAATCATGAAATAGTAATAAATAAATTATTTTAAAAAACCCTGCATGCTTAAATTATTTAATATATACAATAATGTAATATTATCATAATCCATGTTAAACGGTTTTAAATTGTTTTCTCATATCTACTCATCTGCAGCTTCTTATTTATGGTGAGCTATCTCGTAGCACTATTGTTTTCAACAGCTGACTCATATCAGCGGGTTTAACGGAACTGTTTCGTCTTATAAGGAGACTTGAATTAAAGGAAGAGTAATTGATGACAAATTTTGTATGTGACCAAATAAACAGGTAGACACTTAACATTCTAGCTAAGTTTTTAATTAATAATCATAACATCTAATAAGTAATGTTTTCCAACATCAATTGTAATATTAAATTCGTTCACAATGAAGAAGTGCTTAAGGAATAAACAGGGGAAAGACCGTGTGACTCCCGAACCAGCAGTTGATCCGAAAAACCAAATAAAAAAGATCAGACCCTCGGTAACATCTTCACTGACATTAAAGAAAAAACAAGATGATAATGAAAAACCTCAGAAACATACAGAAACACCTCCTATTGAACCAAAAATATTTATTAATGCTTCATGCCAAACTGACCTGTCTCTTATTAATGAAACGGATAATAAAGTTATTTCGCCTCTTGAGACTAAATTCCAAGAAATGGAAGATAGAATAGAGACCCTTCTCAGCCAAAGAGATACTTTGATTATTGAGTTACTAGAGTACTTGATAATCTAAGCTCAATAGAAGCAGAAAAACTGAAACTTGAGAAAGAACTTCAGTTTCAAAAAATGGAATAAGAGGTTTAATTAAAAAAAACGATGATATAGAAAAACATTTAAAAAAAAAATATAGCCACCAATACTCAGAATTACCAATATGAAACAAGTTTAGAAGGTGAAAATGAACAGTATGTCACCATAGATGAAACTTGTGTTGCTGATGAAACCTTGAGAGATCAAACTATTCGAAAGCCCTTTTGTCGTCATAATTATGTAAAAAATAGCAGGGTAAATCATCGGTATGGAGGAAAAGTAAACATCTTAGCTGACAGCCATGGAAGACTACTCTGAGGATATCTCAGCGACATCCTACCCAACTCCAAGGTTTCTGCAATGGTAAAACCAGGAGCAAAAACATCTCAGGTTACAAGTGAATGTTTTAGATTAGTAGAGAAAATGAACATATAGAACAAATAAAGAATAAATTAAACAAAGCTTGTTATATGCTAAAAAACTTAACAAATGTATTAAATTTAGAAAATTTGATAAACGCGTATTTTGGGCTAATCCAATTGCAATTATATGCAATAGCTCTTTAGGGAAATGCGCCTGAAATAAAAGATATTTTTAAGATACAAAAAAGAGCGATATGAATATTATGCAATTTAAAGACGACAACCTCCTGCAGAAAATTTTTCAAAAAACTTAAAATTTTGATGATACCGTCTTTCTACTTATGAGACGTTCTGAAATTTGTAAAAAATAATCTGCATCTGTTTAAGTCGAGGGGGGATTTACATTCCTATTCGACAAGGCAGGCTAGGAATTTAGAGATAGAGCAGCATGTAACCTGCTTGTTACATAATGGAGCGATTATTTCCAACGCCCTTCCTAGAAAAATAAAAGAAATAGACGAATATGCTAAATTTGTATGCCAATGTAAATACATTATATCGGAACTGAATGTTTATACGATAAGGGATTTTTTTGTTCATGATTCAAGAGACGTCTCAATTTAATATGTAGCCCAAAGAACTTATTTATATATAATTTTATTTTAATGTAAATAATTTTATTTTAGTGTAGATGGAGATAGTTAGCCACTGCAGAGATACGAAGACAGGTATAGTTGGGATTCGGCTAGGAGAAAAACGTCAGACTTTCAAAAAAGGAAATCTGTATTTGGACGTTTCGACTGCACAATGGCAGCACTAGCTGAAGAAGGCTGCCATTGTGCAGTCGAAACGTCCAAATACAGATTTCCTTTTTTGAAAGTCTGACGTTTTTCTCCTAGCCGAATCCCAACTATACCTGTCTTCGTAATTTTATTTTAATTTATAATTTACTAGTGCCATATTTTAATTTTTATATTAGTGATATATACTTGTTTTTATTTTAAAATAGGGCTATATGGTATGTTATTCATTATAATCTTAAAGTAATAAGTTAGGATATCAACACATTACCAAGAAATGTTTTATAAGTTCAAGTTGTGTAAGAGACTTTAAATGTTATATCTGTGAACCTAAGCAGCCAGATTTGAAATTGTATTATTGTTTTGTTTTTTGCTTTTTTGACTTGTCCAATTTCCAAAAATTTGGATTGCTGGAAATATATCTATCTATCTATCTATCCATGCTTAATATCCTCTCTTAGCATCTCTATATTAGTAGGGTTCCTCCCTCCTGCCATAGGGAGGATTTTATTCAGGATCTATCAATAATCTGATTTGGAACCCATGATTTGATTCCTTTATGTAATGACAGACAGAAATTTAACATTTGGTCCACTGTGAACCCTTTTTAGTGTGGTTCCTCCCTCTTATAGGTATATTATAGTTCCCCCCTTTTAGGGAGGAACCCCGCTTATAAGGTTGACCTCATCAAGCAATCCGGAAGTGCCGACTAGAAAATTTTACATTTCAGAACCCCTAGAGAACGAAAATAACAGTAGTTCTAATTTGTGTGTGTGTGTGTATATATATATATATATATTTTTAGATGGAACTGCATTTTCTCTTGCGGTGGTACTCCTCCTCACTTCTTCCTGGGGATTTCGATGGGTTCATCTCCATCTTCGTCAGCCAGATGGAGATGAACCCATCGAAATATCCCAGGAAGAAGTGAGGAGGAGTACCACTGCTGGAGAAAAATGCTGTTCCATCTAAAAATATCATCCCAGCGACGAAAAATAAACATCAAGCATATATATATATATATATATATATATATATATATATATATATATATATATATATATATATATACATACATACATATATATTTAAAAAAAGGCCTTTTTGTTTATAGACTTGCAGGTACACCTTTTATAGGTTCTTTGGAATAGGAAAACTAATGAAACCATTTTTAAGGCAATATCTGTAACCGTTTTCTAGAAAAGTGAAAAAAAAGTTGTTGAAAAAGGTTTTTGGTTTGGGTACTTAGAATCATGGGATTCAGTTAAAATATTTTCTATATGTTTGAAATTCATATAAACAAATATGTTTAAATTTAGGTTACATTTGGAGTTAAGGAAGGATTAGAATAAAATATTTTATTACTAGACATGAAAAGTTTTGGGAATTTCGTATATTTTCCTTAATATCTCGAATATCGGGAAATCGTGGTAAGTGGAAGGTAATCATTCAAAAGCTTACTAAATTGTCTACAAAAAATTTTCTAAAGCAATTTTCGATTTGGCGATTTTAATCGGAGAAACAAGTGCTTAAAACTTCAAATGTGTTTGTTTTGTTCTGTTGAACAGGTTTTTGTAGTTGTTAAGCTCACTTTTTAATTGGTTGTTTTTAGTTTTAAATCACATTTATTTGTAGACTTAATATTATAGTAGAAAAACACAAGAAAATGTGAAACATTTTTCAATGCATTGAACTGTGAAATCAGTATCTCTAGAAGTGGATAGTGGGGGCTGGCCGACCCATCCTGGTAAGGGTATGGGGCCTCTTTGTCTCTTATATGTGGCTATAAAATCATTTCAACAAAAGTCGAACCAAAATAATAACTGTTTCTATTTTAGTCTTTCCAAATGAGACTAGGGATAAGAACAGAACCGTGCTAAGTTGATGCAGTTCCTGCAAGTTGGACAAATTTTTTTTTCATATCCTTGCCTAGATATTTTACTATTTGGACAGTGTTCTCATGGGCGTATATAAGGGGGGGGGCTGCAGCTCCCCCCCTCCCCAAAATTTTGATTCAATCAGTAAAAATGTGTCATAAACACTTTAAAAATAAATTAATTAAGATATCTTTGTTCAGAAACATACCGTTTCTTTGAGTATAATAGCGTTTTATTTACTAACTATTCTAAATTCTATATTGTTAGTATTTCATACCCCAGGCACCTCCAAAATGCTCCCAGCCCCCCCCCCAAATTATTTTCTATATACACCCTTGAATGTTCTGCATTCTAGTTAAATGCTATATCGGCTCTTATAAGAATATAATAGATGCTATGTCAGTGCTAGAAAATGTCAATTTATATAGGAATTTTTTGTAATTATGAAACTCCTAATGGATGAGGAACAACAATATTGAAAACACAATATATAGGACTTTTTTGCTTTTCTTATATTTTTTCAATCTTATTTTTGGTTCAATATCCTTTGTTTTTTATTTTTACAGGTCAAAATTCTTGAAAGTAGCGAAAGTTACCACCCAGAGTATCCTTTAATTGAATGTATAATATCTCAACTAAATCCTCTGTAAGTTTTTAGATATATTTTTTAAACTGTTTTTCTGGGCTTAATGAATTTTAGTGATCGGCTCCTCTTCCTAGTGTTTTTTTTTTGGTTGTTTTGTGTTACAATATTTCACTGAATGTCAGTCCATATTCTTCTGATTGATCATGTCGGTTTGATAGTCACAGAAGCATTTCTCTGCTGACCGAAATATAGTGCACAAACTGACCAAAACACCACTAAGGACAGGAGGAAATCTCCAAAAAACAAATATTACATTTATTTGTTTAGTGCCAAACATGACAAATTTTTACAATTACATAAAAAAATATTCATTAATTTAAAAGGCATCATTTTTTATTGCTGTGGGTTATTATGCTGTTATGATATGATCAGACATTTGGTGATAGTTATTTTAAAATAAATACTTAAAACTGGTGCATTAATTATAATTAATGCACCAGTTTTAAGTATTTATTTTAAAATAACTATTTACATTGTGAGAGTATTAATAATTATTAATACTCTCACAATGTAAAAAAATGGATTATTTAATGTTGTATTATGCATTGAAGAGCGTTCAGGTGTTGGCTGTGAGTAATTAAATTTTCCTGTTTTACCGATAATGTTGATAATGTCAGAAAGTGGCAGTATTCACCTCTTCTTAGATTTCTGTTTATATTGCAGTTTGTATATATGCACCTCAGGTTTATATTTTAAAAAGGTCTGTCAAATTTTTGGATGTAATCAAGTTTTCACACAGTTCATCGGCTGTTTTTTTTTTTTTTTTTTTTTGTTTTTTTTTTACGGTGCATCGACATAAATCTTGGCCATTAGCGCCGAATCGTCTCTGTTTCAAGGAAGTTCAATACTGACTCAAATAGATTGAAAAAACGGTCCAGACACCTTTTGAGAGCCATCGTACTTTTGTATGCAGCAGGCAAGCGATTATAATCTTCATCATTTTCACTACAAAGTTGCCCCAATGATCTGTCATTTAATGAACTGCTTCTTATCTTATTTTCTGCTCTAATAAAGTAATGGAGAGATGTATGCGGGCACTCATTAAAACTTTTTGCAACCGAGTGCTAACCATGAATAGCACAATGTACAGTGAGACCATTCTTACTGCTTGTTTTAAATAATCAATGAAACTCTTATGACACTCTGTCGTTGCTGAAGCACCACCTGTAGCAAGTGAAAATATAATTCGAATAGTAATTTCTTTTTGAGTGAATCATCTCAGTTATGGCGCTCGAACATTATATAAATAAAAAATTCCGTTCTCTTGAATAAAGATGTGCATGTTATTAAATATGAATTCCCTCTTTGTATGTTTGCAAATAACTCTTGATTTTTTTTTCTTCTTTTATGAATTGGACATCAGGCAAGAGTAGTGCTTCAATTATTGATAAAGTTGATTCATCGAGTTGAATGGAAATTACTTGACTATTGTAATGCCCCATTTGCTTTTTGACTCACTACTGCTCCCACAAAAAGCTCCAGTACACAGCTGGGGGTGGTACCAACCCCGTTCAGAACCTATTATGTAGTCCATCATGTAGTCTGAAAAACAAAATACATTGGTCATTTTTATAATGAAATTCTCTAGTAGGGATCAAAAGGGTGCTGTGGATAATTCCTGGAAGTAACAAGGACAGTGGGATAGTTGGTGGATTACAGTTTGAAACATTGGGGGTTTGACAAGGAGAGGAGGAAGAGGGGGGTTCGGGTATTTGTTTATTATTTTTTTTTTTACAATACATGTGCATTTAGGCCATTAGTGCCACCCACACTATCTATAGGTTGCTCATCCATGGTGGAGCAGGGAATTCTTTCAACTGGCCAATGGAAGATAAAACTCAACCTGCTGCAGGCAGAACTCAAACCCGCGTCTTCCACATGAGAATCTTTGGTGTTAGCCAATAGACCATGGGGAGACCTTGCTTTGGGTAGTTAAATTTTCCTTCAGGTTTGATTGAAATGTATAATATACATTCTTTAACTCTAGCTATCTCTTCTCTATGCATGTTATGCTGCTCACTAGACTGAAAATCATTTTATGATTAAACTTTTTTGCTTTCAATCTTTCTAATATTCATTTCCATGTTTTAATCATTTACCTTATCTCACCTTTATCCTAAACCCTAACAAAATCCTTGAGGTACTATCTGAATCAACTCTTCACATCAGTGTTGCCTATTGATCTGTTGGCACACATGACACTGTCACAGTCTGACCTCAAGCTTTCCCAGCCCTATTGTCCAGGATCCAAGAACTCTTTAACACCATCTGATCAGGCAATTTCTCCTGATATTTTGATTTATTATTATATTGTATTTATCCGATTCTTGAACATACAGCACACTAGTGAGATAGAGTGGCCAGTGCCATGCTCAGGCAGCTTGATTATTTGCTTTTGCTGGTAATTAATTAAAGGCTAAGTAGGCCTAGGGACGGTCTGGGGCCCCAAATCCAATCCTCGAACGACTTATTAGAGGATAAAATCTTTAGTGCGTGCATGAGTTTTGAATTCAGGTCCTCCAGAATAGGAGTTGAAAGATCTACTGCTGAGCCATCTCTCCCCATTTTTTTATCATAAACTGTTATTAAGTTAAACCAATACAACCTGAGTGCTTATATATATATATATGCGTGTGTGTGTGTGTGTGTGTGTGTGTGTGTACAGTACATGATACTCTCAAAAAGAACAAATTGTACAATGCATATCTGGCTTTTAAAAGGGCTGTATTTATGACAAGTAGAGTTAATAAATATTGTCTAAAAGAAAGTGAAGATAAGTGCAAAACATTCTTAAGCCTATTGGTAATGAAGATCTCTATCAGTTAGAGCATCCAACTGCTCTAAGCAGAGGGGCTGGAAGAATTTCGGAGGGGGCTGAGAACATTTGGGCGTATGTAATACTAACAATCTAGAACTTGGAATAGTTAGCCAATTAAAACACTATTACACCCAATAAAATCTATTTTTTCTGAAATAAGTGATCTTATTTTTAAGGTTTTTATGATACATTTTTACCGATTTCGGGGGGGGGGGGGGGGGGGGGTTGTAGCCCCCCACCCTTTCTATAAGACCATGAAATTGATTGATTGGGCATAATTGACATGAAGCAAAGAATGTTTCATTTAGAGAACCATGTATCATTTCTTGTACACAATGTTATCCTCGATGTTAGTTAGTAGTCTGTGTTAACAGACATTGTTACATGTCCATTTTGTAATATATATATGTAATATATATATATATATATATATATATATATATATATATATATGCATATATATATATATGTATATAGATATATATAGGGGAAGGTGTTGTACCTTTGACCACGCGGTGTTGTACCTCTGACCACCTAAAAACAACACAGCTGTGCAAACAAAAAATTGTATTGAGTAATATTATAATTAATTGTAAGTTTAATAAATACAGGACATGGATGTAAGCATAATAAAAAGCTATAATTCATATTATGTTATGCTTAATATGCTGAAAATCCAGTCAAATCGATAAACGTTTTTACTGTCAAGCAGGTTCTCTAGCAATAGTAGGGTATGGAAGTTAAGCCACAATGTCTTCAACATCAATATTATACAAATTTTCATCTTTGTAAACTTGTAACTTAAAGTTTGTTTTTTCAAATATTGGATCCTAAACATTGGACATTTAATACCACAGATCTCTGCAACTAAATATGTAATAGTCTTTTTACTTTTATTTTTAAGAAGTATAAAATTTCCTTTTTTCAAATTGTTGCTGGTTCATTGACTTAATTCACGACATTTATCAGACAGATTAACGTCACTTACTCCTGAAGAAATTTCGGGGTCAGTATCAGAATCTGAACTGTTATTAGAATAATTTTCTTTTTATTTACCACTTTTTTAGGAAGGGGTTTATTTGTATATGGTCTCTTACGTTTACTTTCAATAATTAGCTTTTCAGGAATATCTGTCATGATACAAGGTTTCCCTTTAGGCCGGCCCCTATTTGACATTTTCCTAGTCTGCACTTTTCTATGAGGCCTTACAACTTCAAGTGGAACGATAAGGGGCGATAGGTTTGAACTGCTACACTGAGGACTAATAAAGCCAGCATGAACTTATTTAATTTATTATTTTTTAAATTCTTTGAACAATTGAAGCAACCAATATTAATTTTAAAAAAATTGTAGCAGAAGAACAAAAAAAATGAATTATGTAAAAATCACTCAGGTGTGTTGTTCCTTTGACCTGGACAAAGGTACAACAACTAGTCGTGGTCAGAGGTACAACACCCTGGTAGTGCAAATTATAAAGCATGCTAAAAATTTTAGGATTAAGATAAATCAATTTCAGAAGCTGCACCATGTTTCTTATTGTAATAGCTGCTTTGTCAAATGATTTCCATCTAAAAAGACTTAATACAAAAAATATTATGAGGCAAAACGTCATCTATAAATAACTAACATTTTTATTATAGAAATGGATAAGTATTTTTTGCAAGAATCCTGTTGACTTGAATAATCCAAACTAGGTTACACAAGCCCTCTAGGGAAGAAGCTAAACACTAATTACACCAAAATTTATAAACTGTTTCTACGTGCCGCGACAGCCTCGGTGGTCAAAGGTACAAGACGGTCAGAAATACAACACCTTCCCCTATATGTATGTATTTCCTTTTCCTAATTTGTATACCTTTTCTTAAATCTTTTTCAGACTGGTATTATATAATAGAAATGCACCTCAAGAGTTCGCCAAAAAGATTCAGAAATGGACCTCAATTCACCAGTGTTCATATCATCGGTTACCATCTTCATTATTTAGTTAGTATTCAATTTTTTATTTTGACTTCTTCCCTAAACACTCAGTCATGCATATATGCTCAGACAACACCAGTACACCAATACATTTTTTTTTCTTTGTTTAATGTGTTGTCAACGACTATGAGGTCATTAAACACAGGATTATAAGTGTATATTTGTATAAAATAATTTTATCGGTCTTATGCAAAGTTAATAAGAAAATGTGGGGGGAAAGGAGTTAATAATTTTATTTTGAAGGTTTTTATTTATTTTTTCTCTATGATATTTGGTGATTTGATTTAAATATGTATTCTATGATATTTACTATATAAATAAAGTATACACAGAAAAAAATATAATTGATTCTTGCTTGAATATATAGATTATAATGTAATACAAGATATACAAATTAGATAAAGGCCAGAACACAGGATGCCCCCTTGTACAAAAGGGAGCCTCAAATTACTCGAGTCCTATGTTCATAGTTCTGGCTTAAAGAGTTCACTCATTCACCACAGGAGTTCTATGTACCCGGCAAGAAAACACATGAATATTGTTGGACTGAAGGCTTGTGCAAGCCAAAAGCTGGCTATCCTAATAAAAGTTAGATGGAATATCTTATTACCCTGAGTATAGGCAATTCCTTAACCACAGGCTCACACTCCATATGAAACTAGGAAGTACTGTCCAGAGTAAGATGGGTAGAGCCTCTTGTATTGTACATTTTCTCTTATTTAGTTATCACAGTCCACGTAGGACCATATCTTCAGCAAACAGCTCATTCTATGGAGCTCTGTCTGTTCCAAAAGGTATCCAGTGGGGAATTCCCATTTCTTTCAGGTTATTTTCCATGTTGTCCAGCCAGCATAGTCGAGGTTTCCCCTCCTTCTTCCGACACCCGGCATTCCATGAAGAGAGCTTCCTTGACTATCTGTCTAGGGTCATTCTCTCCACATGTCCCAACCATTTAAGCCTCAGACGTTTTATGAAAGAAGTTATGTCTGGATCTTCATATAACTGTTGAAGCTCCAGATTGCTTTTTATCCTCCAAATGTCATCACACTTGATGAGCCCCTAGACTTGTAGTATTCTTGTGCTTTCTTTTGTTAGAACCCATGCCTGACTACTGGGTGTAGGTCTGTCTTGTAAATGTGGATCTTAGCATTTCTTAAGAGCCCCTTAAACCTCAGCAGCACATTTTTCTGAGCCTCAAACAGACATCTTTTTTAGACAGCTATTCAGGCTTGGTTATCTGGCACTACATTGCACTCAGCTGAAATTCTACTGCCTAATAACTGGCTGCAGCTTTTGAAAGTAACCCCTTCCAATTCTACAGACTCTTCTTTGTTGCAATGTGTTTTTGTCGTCGGTGTTCTCATGTACATAGTCTTGCTTTAAGAATACTGTTTAAATTTGCGAAACACAACATTTTTTAATTTGAAAAATGTGGACATGTACACGAGCAGTCTTTATTGTCTTTGTTACATGTAATCATTTATTCACCATTTAAATGTGTAACTATATGTCTTGGTCTTGCACCATTTTCCCATCTATACTGAAGAAGGTATATCCGTAAACTTACACGGTTAAAGTTGTCTTAGATTTGAGCAGTATTACAACCTGTTCAAATAGATGGAGAAGTTGGGAGAAGGGCATGACCTCAATTCCCATAAGCCAGTAAAATCTCAGGAAAAATTCCCTTTGCTATAACGTAATCACTCAGAAGTTTTCACTTGTTTGTTACCTATACTATTACCTTAGTTTGCATTTATATATATTTTTTTTTATCTTCGAAGCCAATATAAAGGTAAATATAAATATTTCAGATCTAATGTTTCTAGTTCATTCTGAGTCAGTGCTTGTTTTATTATCATCACTTAATGATCATCACTGAATCCTGACTTAAATAAATAAACAGCCTATTTATTTCAGTATCTGTAATACAATTGTTAATTTTATATTCCTTTTTAAAGTTTCCCACAAGTTCACAGCATTTCTTCCCTTCTTCCTGTTGGATATCCTTTAAAAAGCTTTTCAGCTAATGCTTTTTTCATGATTAAATTAAAATTTAAAGATATCCTTGCTATTGCCTCTTTTATATCCCCCCAAACAAGTTCTATTGAATTTAAATCTCGATGATAAGGAGATAAATGTAGTAATGTGTGACCGTGTTCTTTAAAAATATCATATACTAGCTGAATACCCGTGCTCCATCATGACAGATAAGTAGTTATTTTATTGTGTTAAATAATTTATCATTAAACTTAACACTACTATATAATTGTGTGCAGTTTATTATAGTATGGTTCCCGTCATACCATATGTTATTCATCAATTGATAAGTAATCAAAGTATAATGTTTTTTGACACGGGGCACTCCGGACCAGTGTCAACAAACTGATAACCTATAGATAACCAGTTATATATAGGTTACTAGTAACTGGAGTTTAACCAGTACAGGTTAAAATTCGGTGTAAATAATAAATGTATTTTAAAATTTATGTTTCCAAGACGTCATTTGGAAACACCCATTATATTTGCGAGCTTTACCAAAAGTGTTCTGACTAGGGATGCTGATGGGTGAGGAGGTTATGCATGGGTTCTGGATATTATTCCTCGGATGGACCATCACCAGGTATAGCGTAAACTCTATGAGGGATGAAATCACAGTTTATTTCTAGTAATTCAAGGTTTGCCATCATAGATGAAATGAACTGCAAAAAAATAATATTATGAAATAGATACAGAACGGTAACAGCTGACCTATTATCGTCCTAGCAACGCATGCTGCCTAGGCATGCATGCTCTCTTTAAAACCAACTAAAAATTCAAACCCCTCTAAAAATACTTAAAAATTTGAATATCAAAAAAACCTTTCTTAGCGAGTGTTTACATCCTAAGGGGAGTGTCCATGCAAAATTTCAAATTTTTCTGTCCAGTGTTTTGGGCTGGGAGCTGATAGATCAGTGAGTGAGTGGTACTTGGGTGTTTTTTTTTTCTCCTTAGGAGCTTCTAATACTTTTTGCATTATCTCTGCTTTTGTTGTTTTCATGTCAAATTTAATGTTATGTCCCCTTAACCATTTTACAGTACCTTCCGCTTGATAAATGAATAAATAATTTTACAGTAGTTCGTTTATTTGTAGAATGCCTGACCTTCGAAAGCCTCACCTGACCCTAAACGAGACATACTTAGTTTTTTATCGTGAATAAATTTAAGCTTTGATCATTAAACGAATTTGCAAATGGCGGAATAAAAAGGAAGAGTAAACGGGAAAAATCTCTCCCACAAGCCAATGCATGCAGAATTGAACTTTTCGGTTCTATCTGAATAGACTATAATTCTTCTAGCTAAAATTAGTATGATTATTTTAACCTAGAAATTTATTTGAGAGCTTAGCTTATTCTTTTGTCTAAACCTCTGTTTAATTTATCTAATATAATCTTTTTATCTATCTCAACTTTATAATTTCCTCCTTTCTTATGAGTTAAATACTGAATTATTATTACCCATCATACTCATGAAAGATATATGCTAAAGAAATTGTATACGTTTTGTTGCTCATTTATTAATGTTTCTATTTATAGATTATACAAATTGCAAAGAATTAATACTGTCGACAAATTTTTTGGGGTTTGTGGACAAGTATAATTATATAAATACTGTCATTAATACATCAGACGAACGGCTTATTGGTGCAATTGGTGCTCTTTTTCATCAACTTAAGGAGACGTTGCTTGGAACTTACCTTTCCCATTCATTTGAGTTCTCTGTGAAATGCATTTCTTCAATTTCATTGTGAGTTTTATATTATTATATTGCCTACACACAGTTCCTACTGTCCTACTGTAACCCTTTCTGTTTTGGAGGACTTTAGGCACATTTTTATCTGTGCTGTTTATTATTATAATCGCTATTTTCTATTTTAATTTGGTTTACTTCCAGCACTAATTTTATGTCATATTTATTTACTTCTAAATTTCAGCAAAAATATAGTATGGATAGATAATGAAACTTACAAATGTCTACAAATATTTGAAGCCCTCCAACATCCTTCTGCTTTTAAATGGACCAATCAACCGAATATAGATAACTTACAAGGGTTAAGTATATATTCAATTGTTGAAAAGAATTGTTCTCTCTTAGGAACCTCAAAACTCAGGTATATGTGTTTAAAAATGTTTATTATTAGAGTTAAGTTTAATTTATGACATTTCTTTGTTATTGATTTGAGAAATCATTCAGAATTCATTTGACCAAAAATCTTCAACATTTGTTTCAAAATATTTAAAATTTAAATATTATAATAAAGGGAAAGCCAAATTCTTTATTTAGCTCATGAGAAAGGATGTACTATCACATCTTAATTAGAAAAATTAGAGAGTACATAAATGATATAAATATTCACATGGACAAGATGGTGACCTATTTGGGCTCTCATAACCCAAACTACAATTGTGGCTGGGATGCTGATCTCATGAGAGGAAATAATAAATTAACAAGAGATCATTGACCGAAAAGATTTCAAAGTTAAAGATTGACAGGGTTTGGTTATGAGTGTTAATAAAACTAGATTTAAAAAATATAAAAATGAGTTATATTTTCCAACATATCAAGCCCTAATTGGGGCTGTAAACAAGATGGACAGAGAAAATACTAAATACAATTTTATATATTTATATATATATATATATATATATATATATATATATATATATATATATATTTTATAATGGAAGAAGAGAAGGATGGAAAGCTTCCTTTTGGGATCTTCTGATCATCAAGGAACCAGGCGGCGGATTGGGGCACACAGTCTATAAGAAACCTGCAGCTACCAGACGATATCTGCATGCCGAATCCCACCACCACGCAGCGCAAAAGAGAGGAGTTGTGCAGACACTGACTCAATGAAAAATGACCTCAAGTCAAACGGATATGGCACTAGGGAGGTCGACAAATCAGTCACCCGTATTAAAAAGAAAAAGCAAGAAGAAATGGGTAATAATCAAAAAGAAGAAATTGAACACAGAGTAACACTACCATACGTCCGAGGCATTAGTGGAAAAATTGGCAGACTATTTGCAAATCGCTGAGTAAATTGTGCTTTCCGACCTCGAGACAGAATAGGTGATTGGCTCGGATCGGCAAAAGATAAACAGTGGCTGCAAAACAAAGGTGTTTACGTCCTTCCATGTGACTGTAGAACAGTCTACGTAGGACAAACAGGTAAAAAAATAGCCACAAGAATAGGACAACACTCCGCTGACTACCGTCTGAGACGTACAAAAACTTCAGATGTAGCTAGACACGGAGAAGAATGTCCCGGGCAGATGCTTTTTGATCAAGCCAGGGTTCTAGCTAAAGAAGAAAATCTAAAAAGAAGGTTAGTCAGAGAGGCTGTGGAGATTTTTAAGCAACCCAAGACTCTGATGAAGGTGTGTTACTACACCCTATCTGGATACCCGTACTCAGAAAGGTTAAAGCAAGATTGGCCGAGGAAAGACAACCAAGCACACCGCAGGAAGACAAAGAAAAGCCTCAAACAGTTACATCGGCTCCACGCCGATGGGATTCCTGTGAAATATCACCCAGAGAAACTTAAAAAATAATATATATATATATATATATATATATATATATATATATATATACGTATATATATATATATATATATATATATTTAGAGGGTGTCCCACGTTGAGATGTCATAACTTTAAGGGTTTATTCTGCATCCCATTTGTAGTTCAATGGCGCAAAAATGAGCGTTCTATCTGAAAATGTAGAGGAGCTACTCAATCTTTTGTCTATTTTAAAAACTACTGGCTATTTTAAAGAAAAACTGTGATTAGGATGTTTGATCAATATATCGTAAATAACGATAACATTTTTAGAATCTAAATTAAATTTCCAATAAAAAACACCCGTTATTGAAATATTACCTTGTAAATTACGAGCTATATTTAAAGCCATGTAAATGAGAATGTTTAACATTAGTGTTTTATTAAATTATTCAATATTTTCTTAATCAGCTATTTTTAGACTTAGAGGTTTGCCTCCGCCGTTGCATTATTTAATAAGCTTAAAAATGGTACCTCGTAGTTTAAGAAAAAAATCGATTTCAATCTATTTTATCTGATTTGTAAGACAAAATCAATAAATGTGCTTTAGCGTGAAGGAGCCAATCTGAACAAATTCTTTAATTTCACACGATGATGGCGATGTCCCATACTTCCCAAACTACATGACGTTTATTAAACAAGCTCATCTGCCAAATATTAAGTCACTCTGATTTCAAATGGTTGGTTGCCCAACTGATAATGGACGAGTGGTGATGGAATGGCTGAACAGTGAATTCCCTAACCGTTCCCACACTATGTAAACACAATTTTTGCTCTGATGAGGGTACAGCTGCTTTAAGGTGGTTGAATAGAAATGGGATGGAATGAGGTAGGATTGAGTTGGGAAAAGCTAGACACTGAAGAAGAGAGATCTGAAGCGTTCAGAGATCTGAGACAGAGTGTGCCGAGCTTAGACTGATCTCCCACAAGCTAGGGGTAGGGTTGGGGTAGAAGTGCCAGTTTTGGGATAATTTGTTTTAAAAACACAAACAATTGCTTATTGGGGTCTCCCATGGTCTAGTGGCTAGCGCCTTAGATTCATAAGCGGGAGATGGTGGGTTCGATCCCCATCGGCGGCAGGAATTTTCTCATACCAAGGCTCGTTGAGAAAATTCCTTGCTGCACGCTGGATGTCGGCGCTAATGGCCCAGTTTTGTCGATGCGCTGTAAAAAAAAAATTGCTTATTTTTATATTTTTATGTTTTTGTTTGTTTTTGGTATATAATTGTTATTAGTATTTGTCCTATCCAGCTTTGTTTGCAGCCCTGATGAAGGCTTAAAACTCAAGCCAAAATAGTGACGAATATTATAAAATTACAATTTATATTAAAAAAATGTACTTTTATTAATTATAATGACGGATACCCGAAAATCTACACCGTTTGAAATAATAAATGTTCAGCAAATGGAAGTCTTCTAAATTTGTAAAGAAGATGTGACACAAGCAATAAGAATCTACACAATTAGAAAGCTGCTGGGAACAATGGCACACAAGATTATTGGATGAAATATTTCACCTGCCTTTGCCATAGTGCGATCCTGCCAGGAAAATCTTGTTGGTTACATGCCTATTCCGGAAGATTTGCTGAAGGAACCACATATATGATTTTGTGGCCGTTAAGGAGACACAGAGAGTGATGAGGGGCCTCCGCACCAACTGTTCATCCCCTTACTAACGGAAGAGAGGCTCACCAGTGGTGGGGACAGGAGCCTATATAAGCCAGGTTCTGGAGAGCACTTCTCCCTGACCAGCCGTGTACGCAGGTTCCTTTCCCTTGGCAAGCTGCGTCAAGGTTTCCTCCTCTCGCTCTTACCTACTCTGCTCTTTTCAGTAAATTCCAAAATATATCATCCTAATGTATAACCTGCACTTATTTTATTTACTCTTTCCCTTTATCTCCAATCTGGCATATGGCTAACTCTCCTATGCCACTTTCCAGTGTGCTTCCCAGGCATCCATCGTAGCTTCTTCTACCTCTGTACTGGTGTACTAACCATATTGACACCTCTCCTGTATCGCTGCATGATGTGTGTGCTGTAACTAAGACATAGTATCCTGCAGTTCCCACTGGGTATGTCAACACGGGTGAACCCTCTGTTTCTACATTCCCCCTGAACACGCATAAATGATATCGCCTACCTTCTGTAGACAACTAAGTCTGTATCAGTGACCAGCAAACCAGCCACATCCATCAGCACCCAACACCCAAGGCAATAATTCGATAAATAGAAATTAAAAATCTGGATCCAAAAGACTATAGAACAATAACATGCTTAAATGGTATATATAAACTTCTTAAATCTAGTATTGCATCAAAAAGTCAAGATTTTTTTAAATTACGGTATTTTTAAAATGTTCTTACAACTCTGGCAGTATTGAACAGTAATATTATAATCATAATATCATTAGTTGGTCTGATACCTTGAGCTATTTGATACCACTCTCTGTTTTGTTTGGTGTCAATCAATTGGTCTAGATGATAACTAGTTTCTCTTGCGGAATCTAATATGTAGAGATTTTTCAACGCTATGGTTGTTTTGTCTTGATATTTACTGATTATCAGCTTTAGGATTTTGTTATTAGTGCTGAGAAACCATTATATCAGCTGTCTTGTTTCGCTTGTCAATGATGAGCATATCTGATATATTGAATGAACAATTAATTTAATTCTTGAAGTCTTTATGTGTTCCCTAGAAATCTTTGAGGGACCTAGCAATAATATGGTACAATCATATTCATAATGCTGAACCTTTCTGCTAGTACTTGATGGTGTATCTTGGCATCATTGTTGTGTCTTTAAGATAATCAGATACCGCTTATCAAGATTTGGCCATTGACCTGGAGGACTTGTTCGAATTAGAATACGTAAGAGTGACTGCTGTTGTTATTTCATCAAATGGATTAATACCAAATGCCATTGTTAGTGTGACTTCTGAAAGCTGTGTGAAAGTAAATGAAGAGCTCTTGAAGGATGCATAACACTCAGTGTGTTTATTACTAGAGGGGACATTATTAAATCCACTCTTTCTGAAAAATCTTATTAAATCAAAACTATTAACAAATAAATCATTAACAGTTGTATTTTTTCTCTGATATTAATGTTTATGCCAATAATAATAAGATGCACCAAAAAAAAAAAAAAAAAAAAAAAAAAAAAAATAATAATAATAATAAAGTATGACGTTGATAAAATAATTTTTATAAACATTTTTAAATCCTTGCTAAAAAAGTACAATATATTATTTTTTTACATAAGTTACTATGAAAATTTTTTGTTTCAGACACTTCTTATCTTCCCCAACTAAGGATATTATAACCTTAAAAAAAAGGCATGAAGTTATAAATTTTTGTAAAAATCCTAAGAATGCCAAATTGTTTGAAACTTTAAAAACACAGCTGAATCACTTATCACCTGTCTATGTAATTATTATTATTGTTAATATAATTATTATGACATAGTTGTTACACCTGAATAAAAAAATCAAATGATTAATACATTTTGAATAGGTTGCTTAAATATGACTATATGCAAACTTACCAATCTTAACATAAACATTTTTTTGAGGAAATATTATAACTTTCTAATCACCGCACTTTATGGAAACAATAGAGACAAATTTTATAGTTACTTATTCGACAAAATATTTAGATCTAGGAATTAAAATTCTTAAGTAAATAAGCTCAATATTTGTGGATATTAATGTATAATTATTATATACTTTAACTCTTAACCTTTTCGATGCGACGAGGGCTAGCTGCCTACTACCTCCACATGCGGACCAAACTTCCTCTCCTAGAACAGCCGTACGCACCCGTCTTTGTTTTTTTTTTTTTTTTTTTTACCTAGGCGCTCGTTACTAATCATCATAAACTCATGTTTAGCTTACGTGAACGACAACGTGTATCACTTGGAACGATTTATTTACTACAATTGAGGTACGCAGCAAACCTACAATAACCATTTAAAACAATGTTTACTTACTTTTCTTCCCTATATTTCTCTTTCTACTTCATTCTGAAACCACTGCTTGTTTTTAGACGTGATTTTTAAATGTAGCAATGAAAATGTTTTTTATTTATTATTGCAATGAGCTACTACTTTATTATTTACAGTTTCGCTAAAAAAATGCCCTAAGAACATTTTTACCGTGCACACGTCTTACAGATGCATGTTACTTATAACGGTCAAAATTTGTATGTTACCAGTTAAGGGTTAAACCAGCAATTATCCCCCATTCCTGCTAGAGCACTCTTTACACGCTCAAGGGTAAGGAGGGCTCGCAATCAAGAGATACAGCTGTGGCTAGAATACTCGGGCGTTGCCTTTGAGGAACATCTTTCTCCGGCGAGTATTCTCGGGCGTCGCATTGAATGGGTTAAATACACTCAGAATGCTATACACTGAATATGATTCTGTAAAAGCAGGTAAAAGTTTGGTAAATTTTCCTCACTTCTTCATTTTCCTGCAATACAGTAAAAAAATAAATAATAGCATAGAATAGAATAAATAAATTGCGTATTTCAATTCCATGCAACTTCTTCAAAATTTTCTTTGGTTAAAACTTTTCTTGAAAGGAAAATCACTGCCATGTTCCAGGTACTAATGAGAAATGTAGACTGCGCTAATGTACGTGGAAAACACTGGAAATGTATTTACCAGGTAATTCTTTTGATTATAATTGGTATTTATATTTAAGATTTGCTGTTATAACATTTAAATTAACAGCAGTTTTTAATCTTAGCACGTTTTCTCCCACCCTCCATATGGAGGAAGCCTGCTTATGAGGTTGACCTAATGATGCATTCTGGAAGCACCAACTAGAAAATTTAACGTTTCAGAACACATAGATCACAAAAATAACTGTGGTTCAACCTACTTCAAAATTCTAGTACTATGGTATCGGACTTTGGACATTTTTAAATTATTTTCATCTTGAGTTTGAGCGAAATGAGAATAAAAGCCGACATCGGTGCAGCAAAGGTCACTTTCAGTACTTGTAGTTTTATTACGACTCCTAATGAAATATACTATTCTGGGACTGCACTTGTTTTGTTGTTTATGTACATTAAGAAAATATAGATCCAATTCAAATAAATATAGGCTACGCCCGTCTATATTTCTGAATCCCATTCTTTTTACAAGCTCATAACCTATACATTTTTTTCCGATCAACGGGGCCCGGGACAACAGTACCCGGCAGTCCCCCCCATGTGGCAGCCCTGGATTTCATCCCTGCTTATCTAGCAGGAATAGATAAACTATATCAAATATATAAAGAGCTAATCATGCATAATTCTACCTGTGATTTCTATGTTTTAATCTATTCTTACTTCTATTTTTGTTATGAATAAATTATTTTATCCGAATTTCAGGTTATTTTGATTCTTAGGAATGGTACATTATGGGGCTATTAAAAAAAGTTAAAAAAAAAAAAAAAAATGGCACTTTTCATAAGTAATTACAAGCTTAATTTCAAAATTTTGTTTTTCCGAATACTTTTGGGAGACACTGTAGTTATGTATATATATATATATATATATATATATATATATATACACATATATATATATATATATATATACACATATATATATATATATATATATATATATATATATATATATATATATATATATATATATATATAGGGTGTCCCGTAAATGTCTAGTCATATTGTGGGAGGTGATAGAGTACCCTTAGGGGAACAAAAAATGTTATGTGACGATTTTCCGAATTTTCACACATAAGGGAGAAAACGTCGTTTTATTGTTTTTTTCGAGACAAACGTGTTTTTTAGAAGAATAACCGTTGTAGCTCCGTCCCAGGTGGTTCTACTAGAAAGGAACTGAAACCAATCGAAAGCTGAGTAAATTTACTATAAGACTAGTTGGGCGTAAACGTAAAAATGAGTGAATTTAAGTATGTGTATCTTACCAAAAATAAGCTATTCTAAATTTCCTAACGTTTTCTTGATATTTCTTACCAGCGTTACTCTTCAATGGGCAGGATCTGAGATTTCCGGGTTTCAGAAAAACTTTCTCATTTAACTAGCTTTCTATTCATGTATCACAACCCTGTGTTATTGAAGTATGTAAACGATTTAGGAACAAAAGTTTAAAAAAAAAAATGGATCTGTGAAAAGAAAATTCAATTTTTTTCTTCAGTTTATTCAAAAAGCTTAAACAAAATATTTATTTTTATAAATATTTACTTAAAACAATACAAAAAATTACTTCCACGAAAATAAAAAAAATCCTAAAACAGTAAATAAATAAAATACACATTTATTTTGAATTTATTAATTATTGAACACATTTTTACACGTATTTATAATTAAATAACAAATGCTTTACCTTGAATTGATACTGATGGCCACACTTGCGAATCGCCCTGGGATTCTCGTGAGCCTATCTGTGTTTGTTGTGGTTATTAAATATTCTATCCCTAATAAATAAGATGTAGATAGTCCTGTAAAAATGTGTTCAAATGCATTATCTAGGTAAAAATAATATTTTTTGAGGTTAATGTGTGGTTGGGGTTCATTAATTAATAAATTCAATATAAATGTGTATTTTATTTATTTACTGTTTTAGGATTTTTTTTTATTTTCGTGGAAGTAATTTTTTGTATTGTTTTAAGTAAATATTTACTTAATATTTAAGTAAATATTTATAAAAATAAATATTTCGTTTAAGCTTTTTGAATAAACTGAAGAAAAAAATTGAATTTTCTTTTCACAGATCCATGTTGTTTTTTTTTTTAAACTTTTGTTCCTAAATCGTTTACATACTTCAATAAAACAGGGTTGTGATACATGAATAGAAAGCTGGTTAAATGAGAAAGTTTTTCTGAAACCCGGAAATCTCAGATCCTGCCCATTGAAGAGTAACGCTGGTAAGAAATATCAAGAAAACGTTAGGAAATTTAGAATAGCTTATTTTTGGTAAGATACACATACTTAAATTCATTCATTTTTACGTTTACGCCCAACTAGACTTATAGTAAATTTACTCAGCTTTCGATTGGTTTCAGTCCCTTTCTAGTAGAACCCCCTGGGACGGAGCTACAACGGTTATTCTTCTAAAAAACACGTTTGTCTCGAAAAAAAAAACAATAAAACGACGTTTTCTCCCTTATGTGTGAAAATTCGGAAAATCGTCACTTAACATTTTTTGTTCCCCTAAGGGTACTCTATCACCTCCCACAATATGACTAGACATTTACCCTGACCTTTACCCTGATATATATATATATATATATATATATATATATATATATTTTTTTTTTTTTTTTTTTCAGCGACCCAGCGACGAAAAATAACATCAAGCATATATATATATATATATATATATATATATATATATATATATATATATATATATATAGTTACACATATATATAAACTTACATTTTTTTTAATGAATATGATATTCCTCTGCATAAAAATGTATATAATGGTCTCACCTCATGTTTAAAAAAATAATGGAATCCATTTAATTTTCAGAATATATATTATAGTGTTCTGTTAGCAGAAACATGCAAGGAAAACAGTGAGAATATACAGCTTTTTCGAGAGGTTAGTTGTTTAACTTTCGACTCAAAGTACTATGTATTTATTTTGTTTAAAAATGAAATAAATTGGGTTCATAAAGCTTAATACAATATATTTTTAGCAAAAAATAAAAATAAAAGTTAAAAAGGCATATAGAGAAAATTCAGGCTTCAAACATGGAATTAGATCAGATGCAATATCTGTACCTAAGTGTGTATTATGACTTTTTTATAACCTACATAACTTTAAAATTACAACTTTAAGTTTTTCAAACTTGATCTAGGCCTCATTAGGAACTTATAACTAAAATTAAATTGGCGACATTTAAAATTTATAAACAGACCTTGAGAATATCCTTCTACTGACCCTATCTACTTTTAGACTTTTGTCGTCAAAACATTTTGACCCAGCCATGGACATTAGTTATATTATTTAGCCAGTATGAATAACCAATTCCAAACAAGGTAATAAATATTTTCAAACAAAATAGTTATATCAGCTGATATTGGCTCATTACATTTGAACATATGAATACATGCAAACTAATTATACCTTATATGTAAAAATATCTCCTTATACACATGCACGCACATTTACAAATTGTTACCTTTATATTAAGAATCTGATATAAATATTAACGGCGCTAATGGCCGAGATGACGATACGCCAAAAAAATAAATAAATAACATGATAGGCTGGGTTTTGAATCCTGTTATTCCGATACAAATTTGTTTGCCTGAACCTAATATAAGGTTGTCTGGAAAATAATGCAGGATTTTAAGTTTTCTTTTAAAAAAATCCTCTTTATAATTATCTGGATTATTCATTTGTATGAATGTCTACACTTATTAAACCTCTTCTAACCAATAATGTTTGGTTACCTCTGTAGCATTTCACTAATTAGAAATAATTCAGTCTTTCCTATGATATCACATCGTGAATTTCATATGGTTTTTGTTTACGAGATTAAACTTGGCGGAAGCATAGCCCAGGCATCCAGAAAAGTCAACAAAGTCTGGTCCGAGGGTAGTTTTAATTATTGCACTGCACAAAGCTGGTTTAAACAATTTTGGGAGGGGGGGGGGGGAGATTTCAGCCTTGAAGATAAAGAAAGCCTTCCTCTTTTGATGACAATGTTTTGCAATCATCAGCAGTAGAAACCCCTAGAATAACTGTTTGAGAACTTGGGCAGAAAATTAAAGTTCGCAAATCAACCATCCATGGCCACCTCAAGGCGATTGGAAAAGTGAAAAAGCTCAAAGGTTGGATTCTACACGTATTAAATGACTGCCAAAATCAGAGCTATGAAGTTTGTGCTTCACTTCTTTACAAAAACAAGAATTACCTTTTTCTGGCCAAAATTGTTACGTGAGATGAAAAGTGGATTCTCTATGATAACAGTAGACATTCTAGCAAAGAATAAGCTGCAAGAAATTTTTCAAAGCTCCCAACTCATCAAAAAAAGGTTATGGTTACGGTTAAAATGTCAATTATAAATAGTATTGTATACAAATTAATGCCATGCAACACAGAAAATTGCAGTGTTTGGAAATTGGCAATAATGAAGCCATCCTAGGTCGATCGGAAAGGGCTCATTTTGTTGCACGACAACGCCTGGCTACATGTCTCACGTATAATGTCACAGAAATGTTTGTAGCTTGGTTATGAAACTTTGACTCGTCCGCCCAACTCTCCTGACCTCTCGCCTACTGCCTACCATTTTTTTTTTAGACACCTGGCCCACTACTTACCACGAAACATACTAAGAATCATATGTAATGCAATCATAAATTCTAAGAATTCTGAATTCTATTTAGACGTCTTAAAAATTTACCAGCACATTGGGAGAAATGTATTGAGAGTATGGGAGACTATTTTAATTTAAGAACACAGTTATTCCACTGTGAAATAACAAAGTATCAAAATACTTTCTTTCTTTTTTTTTATTTTAAAACCAAAATTCTGCATTATTTTCCAAACAACCCAATAGCATGGCTCCCTATCACCGTATGACAGGATTGCCTAACTTGATCTGCTTTGACAGGAAGCTCACCTTTTTGGAGAAGGGTATAAGGGTTTCAGCTAAGAAAAACTGTCAGATTTTCAGAAAAATCTATAATTTGGATGTTTTAGTAGTCTCTTTGGCAGCCTTCTTCAGCTAAAAAATAAATATACAAAATTAACAAAGAGAATAATTAAAACAGTATGAAACAACAACAATAGGGTATACCCTATGAAACTAAATTATAAAACATTCTTTTATGATCATATTTTATAACAAAACATTTTTGAGTAAATAAACAGTATTTTGCTACTTAATATACACAAAAAATGCTTTATAACCTACTTTCATTATGCAATATATTGTTTTCAGTTTCCATTATTCTGTTTGTTAATTTTGTAAATTATTTTTAGCTGAAGAAGGCTGCTAAAGAGCATGCCAAAACTTCTATATAATAGATTTTTCTGAAAATCTGACTGTTTTTCCTAGTCGAAACCCAAGTATTGCTCAACTTCTTACATACACTTATGTATGTACAACAAATACATAATAAACGGGCCATAAACATATAGACTTCTGTTACGCCTCCTAAACCAACAAGCCCCTGTCCACACAACAGTATGCATGCATGAGCACAGATGCACAATCCCATGAATATGTACATACTCACTCACAATAAATACTTCCATGAGTGTAAATACAACATTATTGCCGTTTCAGTTATTTGTGTTATCTATGTATACATATTACATGATTTTTTTTTTTTTTTTTTTTTTTTTTTTTTTGCTTGTAACAATCTTGAATACTATGGCTTTATTTCATTTTTTACTAAATTAGGTAGGAACTACATTGATTGATGAAATGTATGCTATGGCATTTCATTTAGACCGGATTATAGATTTTCAAAATATGGAAGGAGGTGAAATTTTTTTAGTTAAACCTGGAGTTTGTGAATCTCTAGAGAAAGGTAAGATTTTAACATAAGATTTGAGTAAATAAAATGATCTATTTGGAGCAAAAACAATAAAAAAAAAAAATTCAAAGGAGTAAATAATTTACTTAAAAAGAAGCTTATTAACTGATAATTTTTATGTATTTATTCAGGAATTAGGTATATTGTGATTTGTTGTGACTTTACATAACATTTGAGAGAGCTTTACAAATGAGGATGATAACTACTATATTGTCACGAAGACAGGTATAGTTGGGATTCGGCTAGGAGAAAAAACGTCAGACTTTCAAAAAGAAATCTGATTTTTTTCTCCTAGCCGAATCCCAACTATACCTGTCTTCGTATCTCTACAGCGGCTAACTATCTCCATCTACACTACTATATTGTCATATGCTTTGTGTACTATTATGCACAATGGAGTATCTGATGGGGTGCTAAGTGGGGCATTTATAGCAAGCATGTTTTGAAAACGTTTTCATTCAGTAATCTGTTGACTAAAATTATAATGTTTTAATACTTAAATAGCTTTCTATCTTTAATCTATGTCATAATTGCTAGCCATGATGAGCAGACATTAACAGTATTCAGGAAAAGAAATGTTATCATTTCATCATTATCATATCATTTAATTTGTATTTCAAGAACTTCTTTTTGATTTCTACTATGACTTAATATATTTTCAGCTAAAGAAAATTTTTCCAAATTAATGCAAGCAATAAATAAAGTTGTTCCTTATGAATTTGATACAGTTCCTAATTACATTAAAACAATACATATGCTGTATATTCCAGAAATGAAATTTCTTTTAAGTATACCTTATTGGAAAAAAATGTTAAACAAGGAAGAACTTGAACTACCTGGCCTAGAATATAAGGTGAGAAAATGTACTTATAAATAAATTTTGAACTATATTAAGTCCATTTTAAGTTTAAACATGGGTGGCGGGGAGAGATTCCACCCACATACAACGACCCTGGTTTCACTTGAACCCTGCTTTCCATTGTGGTCTGCTCCTGCCCTACCATCTGCTCACCTGGGGAGTCCATCCAACCTTTTCCCTCAAGGCATTCATATTTTTATTATTAGTTTTATTTTATCTATTCACTCTGTAAATACATTTTTCTTATATAAATTGTGCAAATAGATTTTCTTATGACATTATGTTCAATAGATAATTTTCAAAATGCAGAACATTATTACAGAGGAGGATAATTCACAAAAAGTCCATCAGGCAGAAGCTGCATAACTAAGAACATTCCTCAGAAAATGTAGTGTACAAGCCAACAGCCATAACCATGTTGAATGCACCGGTTCCTGTTGATCACCGAAGTTAAGCAGCGTCGGGTGTGACCAGTACCTGAATGGGTGACTGACCACATGCTGTTGGCATTATAAAAGGGCGGAAACCTATAGATATCCAGGCGTTAATAGCCCAAGTGTTGATATGCCGTTAAACACAAAAAAAAAAGTGTAATGTACACTGTATTCTTGAATAATTTGCTTAAAATAACCTATATATATATATATATATATATATATATATATATATATATATATATATATATATATATATATAGTTGTGATATAATCAAACATAAAAAAGAAACGTTAAATGACAAGACTCGTGAATAACACAACAACAGTTTGAATCAGAGGAAAATAAATTAATACAACTTTTTTTAGAAATAACTATAATTTTCCATACAAATTGAACATTTGGTTAAATAATAAAAACACTCACTATTTTGTGGAAATCTATAATGCATAAAACAGTAAATTTTATTTTATATATTGCATAGACAATGTCTAGATTAAGTTGGTAACAGTGCAGACATTATAACTTTTGAGCGCCAACTAAGCCCAGTCTCTAAGATGTCGCTTGAGAGTAAAGTCATGGTGTACGTATACTCTCAATCTCTTGGTCGGCGTCTTACGCTAAACAGTGTGCCCATTTCTTCACTCGCTGGGACCTCTCCAAATGTGGATGTCCGAATATATATGTATCAAGTTGATGTCAGTGCTAAACTAGTAAAGAGTGAAATTGATTGTAAATTCAGTTGGTCCATTGTGGGGTTGAGGTTTAAAGAAGATATGTTCTGTTAAATGCCGGAAGCTGGTCTCTGACTGACTGATCTACATCAAGGCGAGTTTATGCAATTTAGAAGAGGTAAGAATTGCTATTTTTATTGCATGTACGTTTTCTCATGATAGTGAGTTTTGTTATTGACCATTATAAAATGTTTGTACTGCTCATAAAGTATAAAATTTATTAGTTTTTTCGATAGCTTTGAACCACCCCAAAATAGAATCTCTAAATATAAATAAACAAAAAAGAAGTGTGAATTGTTTTTTACAACTCGTATTGCCATGGTGTATTATTTTCCGCTTAAAAGTAAAAAATATCTTTTCATCTTTATTACAATTTCACACACACACATATATATATATATATATACATATATATATATATATATATATATATATATATATATATAAACATGAATAGTTTTGCTCTTTTATATTTATAATGAACAGCTTACTCAATGTACAGTAGAAGAAGCCCGTTCAGCGTAATGCTCAGCGCTCCTATTGTTAGAAGCAACAACCAATCCCCATGCCGGTTTGATGGCAAATTCAATTTGAATGTAAAACAGATTAAACACCAACTTCTAATGAACCGATTTAGTTTATTTTTATAACACATATTTTTCTTTACATACTCAAGAACACATATTTTTCTTGAGATACCCATGATTTATACAGAATTTTGTTGAAATACGCCAGAAAGAACGGTGTGTATGAGCAAATTAATAATTTGAGTCCAGATTAGGCCCCCTTGTAATAAACCCATTTAGTTTATTTTTACAATGTATTATTCACTTTAGATGACCATGAGGAATACTGAGTTTCGATGAAATATAATAAAAACTAATGCTGGTATAGTCAATTTAATATTTTGGGACCTGAGTACCCCCTCCCCCCCCCCCTGGGACCAATTCGGGTGGTTAATGAACTAACAAACAAATTAAATTTAAAAAATCATTTTTTTTTTTCATCAATTATCTCAAAACTATTTATTCTCAATTCTTTATGTTGTTTTTATCATTTCCATTATCAAGCTAGAAGAAAAATAACAGGTCAATTTTGCTATTTAAAAACATATTAATTTGTACCTACTTATATCTTATACATTCTTTTAAACATCTTTATTTTGTTGTTTACTAGTTTGTAGTATATTGTTGTCCTTACTAGTAAATGTGACAGCCAAAATTCTAATTTGAACAAACAATTATTTAGAATGTGAAAGATATATATACAGTTGAATCTCTCATATTCATTTTTGAGTTGGAACATTTTCAATACAGGAAAAAGGTCAGATAGTCTGATGAAACAATAAGGAATGAATAACGTTAACGAATTTCTTCAATCGTTTGCTAAGAGAATGCTCTTTACTAAGTTTTGTGGCATAAAAAAAAAAAAAAAACTCTGGTGAGTCTCGAGTTAACTAACAAACACACACACACACACACACACACACACACACACACACACACACACACACACACACACACACACACACACACACACACACACACATATATACATATATATATATATATATATATATATATATATATATATATATATATATATACATTTTAACAGGGGTCATTTTCGGTATCTAGTCGGTTGGATCGATGAAGATTTGCAGGAATTTTTCATCATAAACTCCTTCTTTAATTCATGCCTCGTTGATGGTGTTAATGGTTATACTTAGGCGGTTTTATTTCATTCTCCCAGTCTGCTGGGGAACCACAAACTTCACACGTTAAGTGTTCAACTTGGTCCATTTTGAAATTTGTATCATTTAACACTTTGCCCAGCATTTAATCCTTATTGTCAGTATATATGTTGTGTGTGTATGTGTTTGTGTCTGTGTGTATATATATATATATATATATATATATATATATATATATGTATTTATACATATACATACTTACATACATTTATATTTATAGCAGTATCATAAAATCGTATCCACGAATTTGTCTTAAAAATGAACATTGTGCTTGAACAATATCACCTCTTTCCATTAAAAATCTTCTCCTGAAAATTGTCTTCTCTTTACAACAAAATTGGTGAAGCATTTTTAATAGAGGGATAATCTTTTCTTCAAATACTACAGCTTCTAGTAATGATAAATAAATGTTTTCAGACAAAGAATGGTTTTACCATTAATTATAAGCTAGGTCATCTCTCCAAATTTCAAAAACAACAATTTTCTCCAGAAACATAAATTTACTATTCTCATCTCTTTATGAAATGTTACTTTACAAATTAATTTATTTATTTGCAGTTTACATCAAATAAGACTGCGTATTATAAGTCCAAAAGATGCTATGGTATGTAATACATTGACTATTATTATCATTTTCTATTTAAATTAATTATTACTAAAAGGTTATGATTTTTCAGAACTCGATAGTCTTTTAGGTGACCCACAAATTGAAATTATGACTGAAGAAGCAAATATAATTAGAGCACTTGGAAAATATATAAAAAAACACATCCATCACACATACCTACTTATTGAAAAGCTAGCTGAACTGGATTGGTATGGCATAAAACAGATTTAAATAAAAAATAAAATAATTTTTCAGTAAATTTTTAAGAATAAAGTATTGCAGATTTGAAAAATAGTGAGCTTGGTAGAAGAGTGTTGGATACTGTCTACCAATATAGGACAAAATATGCCCAATAATGAGTAGCATATTTATAAGAACTAATGGACTAATATTTTCACTATAGTACATGACATTCCTACTGTCACTTGGGTATAGAGGAGTGGGAGGCCTTCAGTCCAAATCTAACACTTATCCTCATCTTTGTCGACCCTTTATTATCTGTGGTTTATCATTCCTACATGTACCTCTATTCATTGAACTGACTTCATAAATCACAAACTGTTCTGTTCATCATTTTATTCCTACTGAAGTGGGCAGATATTTGTTAATGCTTTTAAAAAAAGCATAATTATGAAGATTAAAATTCTTATTGGTTTTTATTAGGTGAAATGATAGTTTTGTTTGGTTTCCAATCTTTTCATTTGAGATTAGCTTATCTCTTCAGAAAAATAACAATAATTTTATGCCTACAATTTATTTAACCCTTAGAGTACTGTGTGTTGGCCTGGCCTACCCATCAGTAAGTGCGATAAGCAATACTTGCCCCAGCATACTTGTGCGGCATACTTTTCTGAGTGTTGTACATTTATTTTTCCATCCTGCTTTATGGTCCGGGCTGTGGACTGGCAGCAATGAAGTTAAAAATATTTACACTAGAGAAATAGAGGCCAAGTTCCTCCCCCCCCCCCCAAAGAAACACTCCCCTCCCCCCAAAAATGCCTTACCTTCCTACACTCCAAAAAAGTAGTATGAGTTGGTGTATTAAGTGTACCATATTTTCAACCAAAAATATTTGCCAATACAAAAGATGATACAAGAAAGAAAGAAATGTCCAAGTTCATTACTTAGAAGACCTATTAGTTACTTACTAAGAACAGTAAAGACACTTCAACTGACCTTTAAAAACAACAATAAAAATACTTATATCCAGTTACTAAAATATCACTTTCCTCAACCAGGTATATTCTTAAACTTGGCAATGTTTTATTTGTGCCGAAATTATTTTTAGAGAGAAAATTAAACATTGCCAAGTTTAAGAATATACCTGGTTGAGGAAAGTGATATTTTAGTAACTGGATATAAGTATTTTTATTCTTGTTTTTAAAGGTCAGTTGAAGTGTCTTTACTGTTCTTAGTAAGTTACTAATAGGTCTTCTAAGTAATGAACTTGGACATTTCTTTCTTTCTTGTATCATCTCTTGTATTGGCAAATATTTTTGGTTGAAAATATGGTACACTTAATACACCAACTCATACTACTTTTTTGGAGTGTAGGATGGTAAGGCATTTTATGGGGGAGGGGAGTGTTTCTTTGGGGGGGGGGAGGAACTTGGCCTCTATTTCACATTTTTGTTTTTGGGGGGGATCTTATTACTTTTTTCTAAGTATTAATTAAAATTTAGTTGCCGCATACCTCCTGGCTTTTGTACTTCATATAAAACCAGGGTCTTTGGATTCTGCATAAAGTTCTTACTGCTTGATATTTGATACCAATAAGTAGCATACCTATCTACATCTAATCACTAGACTAGAAAAGTTAGAAGATCTTCCAGATGACAGTGCTCTAGAGAACAAATTGATTGCTCTCTTAACTAAACTATTACACTGTAAAACACAGGAACCTTATCCCGAGGATAAAGATCACAATAGGGAAAGTGTAGAAGGCCTTCAAGAAAAACATAAGAACAAAGTCGATAGATTTTGGGTTTGTGATCCTAAACTTTGTAATTTAGATGACTCGACTTTGAAAAACTTAGTATCTGCTTTCAAGTATATTACGCAGTTAACCCCTACGACTTCATTTACAACTTTTAAGAAAGAAGTCACACCTGTTGTTGTTAAGATGCGTCGAAATGTTTCTTAAAACATCAAATATAGGTTCTCCTTGCCAGGACGATTCATTTGATACCCCACATGATGGGTTTCAGAAGGAATGATGGCTTTCCGATGGAACAAAAAGTACAAAACGTCGTAGGTAATATGACACTCCCGAACCTAGACCTACGTGTGTGCCATGTTTTGTCAAAATCGGTCAAACGGTGGGAATTTGTGTAAGGAACAACATGCAGACAGACAGCTGATATACGATTTTGACCTAGCCTATGACACTCCCCGGATAAAGACCTACCTGTGTACCATGTTTCGTCAAAATCGGTCAAATCGTGTGGATTTGTATAAGGAATAAACAGTTAGGCAAACAGCTGATAGACGATTTTGAAGTAGCCTATGATACTCCCCGGATCAAGATCGACCTGTGTGTCAATTTTTGTCAAAATCGGTCAAACGGTGTGGATTTGTATAATGAACAAACAGACAGACAGACAGCTGATTGACGATTTTGACCTAGTCTATGCCAGTTCTCGGATTAAGACCCACCTGTTTGCCAAGTTTTGTCGAAATCGGTCAAACGGTTCGGATTTGTATAAGGGACAAACATACAGACAGACAGCTGGTATACGATTTTGACCAAGCCTATATGCATCTAAATGTTTCTTAAAACATCAAATAAAGGTTCTTCATACCGAGACGACTCATTTAATACCCCACATCATGGGTTTCGGACAGAATGATGGGTTTCCGAAGGAAGTACAAAACTGGCACCCCCCGCCCCGGAAGCGGAGTCAAACACTTTTCAAAAACTTTTCAGGATTTTTCGATTTTTTCTTTTAATAACACCCTCATATCTATCATCCTGCAAAATTTCAGGTCTCTAGCATCATGGGAAGTGCCTAATGATTTTGATGAGTTAGTGAGTCCTATAAATCCCGATATTCAATGGATTATATCTCAGAAACTATTCGATGTAGAATTATGAAAATTTCCACTTTTACTCACATCTACTAGCATAATATCTGTGTAAAATTTCATAACTTAATGTTTACTTGCTTGAAAGTTATGAGAGGGTAAAAATCGGCTCTAATACCTCCTGTAATATACACACAGTATGGTTAGGCCGGAACTTGGCCTGGCGCACTACCGTGCACCTAGATATATTTCATATATTATTTAAAAATTTACATGAGTTCCCCACTGTTTTGATCTATGCACTTTTTTATACATTATTTCTAATTTAATATTTTTTTAGTATGTGGTACTGTTTGAAAAAGGGAAATTAGGATGTAGTGGCACATGACTGTATCAGATTCCGATATAATTTCATAATTGCTGCTGCTGCAATTGGAAAGTATTATCATCTCAAGTATGTTGAGATGATAAATCTAATGGCTCTTCTAACTGCAGTAGATAAATAATTCACTATCCTGATGACTCCCAGATATTCCTCTCCTTGAAACTCTGGATTAACTGCAAGTTGATCTCAGTAAATCAATGCTTGGGCAGCAGATTATAAGCTCTCATTGAATCATGTCAAAACTAAAACCAATGTGAATGAGTCCCATCCCCTCATACGTTCTACTGTCCCCTTTCCTATCCTTTTCCTCAACAACATTCCTATAAAATATCATATCTCTATAAAATACCTTAGCATTATATTTGCCCAAAACCTTTCCTAGAAAATCATATTTCCCAAATTACCCATAGATCCAAATTTATCCTCAGGCAGGTCAACCTCTCCTGCCTATGAGGACTCGTCACCTCCTTGCAACCTCCCTTTTATTCCCCCAGCTCGATTATGGTTGTTTGTTATTTGGTGGACTTTCATATATCACACTTCTATCATGAATTGAGTCGATTTTTCCCTGATTATCGTCACCAGTAAATTGTTGTCCTCAGCTTAGTTCTGCTCTAAGTCACTCAATACCAATGACCTCTCTATACCTTTCAAATTAAAATCCTCTTTTTCCTCCCTTACCACCAGCTCCTGTTTTTCTAATCTGTATAATCCTTCACCCCCCCCCCCACAACTTCATTAGAAAATTCCTTAGTTATCCATGCCTCTGGAATTCCTTACCCCTACCCATCTGCCATGCTACCATTCATGATATTATTAAGCCCCGAATTTTCCAGCCCCTCTTATCCAACCCATAGAAATACCAGTCATGTTTCAACCTAAACTACTGTAAACTTATTTAATGTTCTATATTAATTTTTTTTCATTTTTTGGGGGCCCGCCTCTGAGATGTGGCGGCCCTGGATTATTTTGACAATAGTTCTCTTTCTTTTTTATAATTCTTTAGCAATGGTTGTGAAAACAAAAACAATATGCTCGCAAATAAACATGCTACATTCTAATAAAAATTAATGTGTTAAATACTAAATAAAATTGAAGCATTCAAAATATTACAGCTAATTTCAATGATGAAAAATGTCATCATGCCCATTGGAGTAGTAGTTTGTGTATGATGAAATATTTTGTCATAACCAGTTAACAGGTTAAATATACTTTCCAAAAATAATGAAAATACGCCATATTCCCCTGATTAGGCATTACTTATTTGCAACTGTGGTTTCAAACGTTCTAGGGAAAGTTTATTTAAAATTGTTGTGTTTTTTCAGTATCTTTTCATTAGGAGTCTTGGCAAAAGAGTATGACTATGTTGAACCTGTTTTAAAAACTGAGAAGGAGCTAACTATTATAGATGGAGTTCATCCTCTTTTAAAACTTTGCATGAATAATTTTATACCAAATAGCATAGAGTCTTCTCCTGAAAAAAAACTATTAAAAATAATTTATGGCCCTAATTCTAGTGGAAAGACTGTGTATGTTAAACAAGTAAGTAAACATTTAGCTAATACTATTCATTAGAAATTTAGAAGATTAATCAGTAATTGTTTGGTTTTTAAGTAAAATTCTAGCCAAACTGGTGTGCCTACCCCCACTCTTCTACTTGTTCGTCAGCAATTGGGTCTCCCCTCCACACACTCTCTCTTAGGTCAACGAACGCTTCACATCTTCTCTACGTGTAGTTGCTTATTTCTCATCAAAATTTTGGCCGTTAAAATTTGAATACATTTATTTCTCATCTCGATTATACTTCTTTCCTTACCATTTCTATTCTTCATCCACTTTTAAACAGCTACAGGTATGATGATTGCAAATTGAAGGTAAGAGAAACAGCATACATTTATTTAAGAAGTTTAATATATAACATAACTCCCCCTGCTTGCATGGACTATAGAATGATTTTATACCCTCAAATTAGAATACAGTCCACTCAATCCCAAAAAGTTATTCATTTTGATCATAAATTCAATTTAAAAAATCATTATTTTTCTCAATTCTTTATGCTGTTTTTATCATTGCCATTATCAAGCTAGAAGAAAAATAACAGGTCAATGTTGCTATTTAAAAACATTTTATTTTGCACGTACCTATATCTTATACATTCTCTAAAACACAGTTGTTTTGTTGTTTACTATTTTGTAGTAAATTGTTGTCCTTTCTATTAAATGGGACAGCCAAAATTCTAATTTAAGCAAACAATTATTTAGAGAATGTGAAAGATATATATACAATTGAATCTCTCATATTCATTATTGGGCTGGAAAATTTTTGATACAGGAAAAAGGTTGGCTATTCTGATGAAACAATAAGGAATGAACAAAACACACATAAATGAGTATTTATTAAAATATATATATATATATATATATATATATATATAGGTAGGAAAAAATAGGAATATGGTATGTACGTGGATGACAAGTATGTAAATTCATTCGAAATCTGGTATATTTTTTCCTTTACACTACCTAAGGTTGATCTATCTGAGATTTAGCTTACTCATTAGCTGGCAAGTAACCAATAATCTTTTCAGGGTCTTCTTTTTCATCCTTCATTTCATCTTCCACTGAGAAGAACTGGAGCTACAATTTGATCAACCAAGATTCTTGTTGGTAATGTCAGTTGTATCTTCCTCCAATAATTACTCTTCTACATCAGCTGATTGGATCTTGTCACCAATGGTCTGTAAAAGCAGGAATATTTCCGCTATATCTGAATTGGCAATTTAATGCACTTTAGGGATTGAGCCCTCACCTTCCATTACACTCAACCAATTTTTTTATTTAAACAAGGCAACATAGGAGAGGGGACTTGGATATTTTGAGTACCAGATATTACAAAGCCAGATATGATGGGTTCTACTGTGTATACTAAATAAGATATTCTCTTTTAAACTTCCTTGCTGGGTGATTTTATCTCTTACTTCCCGGCATATATCACCAGTAGATGGCGTTAATGACCTAGAAGTCGATGCGCCATAAAAAAAAAAAAAAAAAAAATAACCAGTAGTGCGGGTTTTTAAACCTGTTATTTTTCTTCTGGATTTATAATGGCAATTGCTGAAAAATTGTAAAGATGTTCAGAAAAATTATGTTTTTTAATATCTGAGAATTTGAGCTCAGAATATTTAGGAGACAAAAAATTCATTGACAACAAATCATAAATAAATTTCTTTTTAGATTTCACTAGGAGGTGATGATATTCAAAATAAAATACTAATATTTTTGTGAGCAAGTCACCACATCCAGTGAATATTAGAAATATGATATCTTCTCTCTAATTTTCATAATTTTTATTTGAAATGGTTGACCCCCTCCTCTAACATGTTTCCCCCAGAATCGTTTATATTACATCATATAATTATAAGGGGGAAAACAGGTCGTCTTGTTCAAAATATTTTTATTGACAATTTATGTCACTCCATTAATGCCATCCTGAAACGAAAGAGTAATGTGAGACCCACCTTGAATGTTTAAAAGGTTACTTCAAATATGTATTATTTTATTAGTTCCTATTTAAAAATAATAAATAATGCGGATATTATTCTAAAGAATTGTGAAATAGTGAATGGAAATAGTGTTACTCGTATTAGAAGGTGAAGTAGCAGTTGAGAGGATGAAGTGATTGATTACATATTTTATTTCAGGTGGCTTTACTGACATACATGACCCACATTGGAAGTTTTATTCCTGCAAGAGAAGCATCTCTTGGAATGTTTAATCACATTCAAACTCATCTATCCTCATCAGAGTCAATTATTTCTCATTCTTCGTCATTCATGAGTGATATTAGGAAGGTATACAGAAATTTCATTCCTCCATATTTTTTCACTATGTATATTGCTGATTATTTTTAGTAATTAAGACTATAATATTCTCGTTTAAACTATAAATTTGAAGTAAATCCGGATGTAAATTGTAAACAAAAAACCTATAGTTTTATTCCTATTAAGTTGTATTATTGATTCTGTTTCAGCTAGTCAGTGTCATTAGTAATTGCTCATCAAACTCATTGCTTATTCTGGATGAATTAGGCAAAGGAACTACTGAATTAAATGGAGTAGCAATATTGGCCAGCTGTATCAACCATTTACTTTCACTTGGTGCATCAAATTGTCCTCATGTGCTCATCTCTACTCACCTCAGACCTCTCCAACAGTATATCCGGCCTGAACCGCCATTATTCTCTCTTCATGTATATAACTTTTGATTTAAACCAATTTCTGGTGGTTGTACATTTTGTTTTATGTATTTCTAAAATCCAAGGCCAATGAACCTCAGTTGAAAAACTGTATTTTCATCCGAGTGGGGCTGTCAATGCTCCCAGCCTGCATCCTTAAATCCAGTAGTAACAGCCTTATTAATGATAATAATAATATGAAGTAACAAATAATTGAATATATATTCTGAGTGTTTCAAAATGAGTATTAGGGTTTTAATGCTGTATAATATTTATTACATTATACTTCAGTTATAAATGATTAATGAAACATAAGAGAAACTCAAACAGGTTGTTGGCTCATGTTCAATATTTCTGCTGTCATCCATTAGAAAGCGTTAGTAGTAAAAACTGTGACTGGCAAACAGAAGGCTTGTTTTGCATAGCCTCCAAATCCACCCCATCTGATGCCATGTGATTTCTACATTTGGTGGTTCACACAGGATCATATGTATTTGCCTCTGCTGCCAGCTGGCCTCACCAAATTATGAAACAGGATTGAAGCAGCTGTGGGAACAATTTCTCCAGAGACTGATCAAAACGTGTTTTATCTCCAGAGGTCCATCCTACTTCTTCCTGCATTATTTCGCTAGATTCCTCTCCAGCTTCGTCAGGCTATTAGTTCCAGTCTTGTTGGTAGCCAAGGGAATGATATTTTTCTGATGATATTTTACTGTGCCCTTAATACTGCTAGCCTAAGATTCAGCGGGCCAATAATGTTGAGTTTCCCTCAAGAAAAACGAACAGATCTCCTCTCCGTTAATTGACTAAACACATTGCTTCTCTCCCAGTACAATTTTAGCTTTTCAAAGTTGCACAATTTCATTTGTGAAATTATTCTTAATTTTTTTTTTTTTTTATACTTAAACTGATTTTTTTTTTTTTTTTTTTAATAAATGTTTATTTAAAATCTGTACAATTTATATAGTGCAATAATTAATTGTGATCGTCTTGTGTACATTCAGTGAATATTATATGGAAGGAGCCAATCATTATTGGCACTTCCTAATATATGATAACATTCATATTTTCAATGTTTTAACTGCTGCTAGGGTAGCTGGTCACGGGGCAAAACTCTCTTAAGCTTCCTGGGAAGGTCTTTAGGATGGGTCCGAGTGGATAGGGATTGACCTCTAGGGTTTGGATGAGATGACAATTTGGAATGAAACGTTAGGAAACTGGATGTTGCGAGGTCTTTTATGAAGGGGATATTTAGGTCGTTGTGTAGGGTTTTGTTGGAGACATAAAAGGGAGCATTAACTATTCTACGAAGGACTTTGGATTGGAATGCTTGTATTCGTTGTATGTTTGAGTGTTTTGCTGTTCCCCATAATTCAAGTCCGTAAGTCCAGATAGGTCTAATTATAGTTTTGTATATAGTAAGTTTGTTGTGTGTCGTAAGCTTTGAAGTAGGTCCAAGTAGTCGTCGTAAGAGTCCAAATCTCCTGTTCAGCTCTTGTCTTTTTAGTCGTGTGTGTGGGTTCCATGTGAGTCTGCTGTCTAGTAGAAGTCCCAGGTAACGCACCTCATTAGATATAGGAAGTTGACTGTTGCATATGTATACAGGAGGGCAAGTACTCTTATTAAGAGTAAATGTTACGTGACAGCATTTTTCAGGATTCACTGTGATTTTCCGCAAGGTGCACCATTTCTCGACAGACTCAAGGTGCTCCTGTAATTGCCGGGAAGCTGTACAGGGATCGGGGGAAGAGGAAAAATGGCTGTATCATCGACGTAGGTTGTTATATGTGTAGATGGGTGGGTTGGGATATCTGCCGTATACAGGAGGTAAAGGACAGGACCTAGGATGCTGCCTTGTGGGACGCCTAAGGATATGGGTCGAGAGGAGGACAAGGTAAGTACGAGACCTTGCTTGAAAGGACCGATTTGAGAGGTAGGATTGAAGGATGAGGTAATATGTGTGAGGTAAAATATGCTTTACTTTGTATAACAACCTCGGGTGCCAAACCCGATCGAACGTTTGTGCGACGTCGAGGAAAGCACTCGTGCAGTAGTTTTTACATTGAAGCGCGTAGGATATTGTGTCAACCACGCTAAAGCATTGTTGAATAGTGGAGTGACGGAAGCGGAAACTGAACTGGTGGTCAGGAATAGAATTGGAGGATGTAACGATGGGAAGGATCCTCTTTAGAAAAAGTTTTTCAAATATTTTGGACATGGTAGGGAGTAAGCTGATAGGACGGTAGGAGGATGGATTTTTTGGGGCTTTATGGGGTTTGGGGATAAGAATTATGGAGTGTTTCCATGGATTGGGAAAGTGAGTAGTTCTTAGGATTGAATTGAAGATGTAGGTAAGGAAGATTATGGCTTTCTGGGGTAGGTTTTTTAGGATGAGGGATGTAATAAGGTCGTAACCAGGGGATTTTCTGAGGAGGTGTTTAATGATATATTTTACGTCTGCTGGATTGAATGCTTTCGGTGGAGGTGAGAGGGGAAGAGGGTAGTCAAGGTGATCATACACAAGCTGGCATGGGTGGAATTTGTCTCTGGGTGCGATACTGAATTTTAAATATCTTTCTGTTTAGATTTTTGGATTTATGCTGCATTATATTTCTGAGTGATAAAAAAGAGGAGATGTCAGCAGAGATCATGAAATGTCGGCTTGAATGAGGCATTTCTCATGCTTCCTTTAGGACAAATGTGGTCATTTTTACTAATGCTGTCTGGTCTTTCACGTCCCACAGATGAATTAAGCCTTTTTGCTGAATATTTTCTTCAATTGTGAAACCCAGTTGTATGAATCTATTGAAGCATATCTTTGGAAAACCAGAGCCAGGCATACATAAAATCTTGGACTTTCAGTTAAACACTTTTTTTAGTACTTGGTGTTTTAATACTGTCCTCCCGCATTCGAGCTTTACCATATAACCTGGGTGCCTGGAGTGTTGAGAGGTTGCACGTGGAATTATTTGACAATACCCAACATTTCAGACCTCGTACATCACTTCTGTAGAGCACAATTGGTAGATTCAGCACTTAAAAAACCTTAATTCTTGCATACCATGACCCTCACTTTAGTTGAGCCAAAAGCAAAATATTTGAAGATGTTGCAGGATTTACATTTTTCCACATGTCTCTTGCTGTCTGTGTAAAGATAGCTGAGCTTCAGAGTTGAATACAAGTTTTTGGTGATTGACATGTCTTGATAATCAGTAGATAAGTTCAGCACTGCTACTCCTTCCTAAAAACTATATTTGACTTTTCGGCACTTACTGCAATATCCTCACTTTACGTTTTGCACCTATAGGTATGTATGAAAGAAGTATTAGATCGTCAGTGAAAAGGACTACCACCAAGTCAGTTTCCCCATTGACATCAATGCCCGATTCACCCGTACCTCTGAGGGATTCATCAATAAAAATTCAGAATAATGTAGAAGATAGTGAGTCTCCCACAGACCTCTTCGAGTTGCAGACAAAGGCTCTGTCTTGTTAGCTCCAATTTTCAAAGAGATTTGTGCTCTGGAATAGATATCTGCTATTATAGATATGAATTTTCTACTGCTGAAATAGTCTCTAAGCTTGTAAAATAAAAAATTATGGTCATCAGCGTCAAATGTGTTTGCAAAACCAATGAGCTTTGTGAAAACCTTTCCTTTTGTCAACCAAAAGTTGATATTTATTGCTGACATAAGCTTGAAAACAATGTCATAACCAAGGATGAAACCAATAGTGAAATATCACAGAAAGAAGTAGGATAGAAGCACTGCTGGAGATATAAGCCATTTCATTAAAATATATATATATATATATATATATATATATATATATATATATGTATATACACAACCGAACCCTGACTATTTACAGCTTCTTAAACTATAATTGTACTTATGGATCCATGGAATATTTTTGTCTACTTTTGTAAATTAATTTTCATTGTTCCATAGGTTATGGAGTACACAACTGAACATGACAAATATGTATTTCTGTATTCAGTAAAAGATAAAGACATTACAGCCTGTGCTGAACTGAGTCCTTTCCCTGATGTTCCCGATTTCATAGCAGGATCAGCAAAGAGGGTGCAGTTATTATTTTATAAAATTTTAAAAGTAGAATAATCTTTGATGAATTTAATGAATGAAGGAGTGAGGGAGAGTTATTTTTGAGACTAGGGTTTTACAAAAAAACTATTTTGAGGGCAGCCCTACTCTTAAAAAAGTAGAAGGAAGTGATTTACTTTAATCTTCAGAAAACATGCAGTTAAAAAGAAACCAAAATTTGAGTTTGATGGTTGGTTTATTGACATTAACCCTTAATAATACACGTATTTTAATCCATCATTGTACTTGGAGCCCTCCATGCCAAATTTACACTTTTCTTTGTTTTCCATAATTTGTTCTATCTACCAATTGCCCATCAAAATTCCATGTCGAATAAGGGGCTTTCTTCAGCAACCCCAACCTAAAAAAAAATAGTTTTTTTGAGGGTAAGGTGCAGGTATGGGATCTCTGCTGATAATGTCCACTTGATCCTCAATGTGCCACTGGGACGTTCTCCGATGCAGGCAGGTGGCCTCTGCTGATGGAGTGTCCAGTGAAAAATATGTTGTTCACCTACACTTAAAATGCTACGTTTTTCATCTGGCGGCCAATCAACTGAGTTTGATGGCAAGGATTTCCACAGCTTTGGTGCTGTTAAAGCTACGTGCTTCTGGCAGTTTTCTTTATCATCCTCTGAGGGTAACGGACTTTCCCAACTCACTTCCTGGTAATTCCTCTGGGACTCTGAAAATCTGTCAAAAGACACTTCGATTTCAGGTTCTATTTATCTAATTGATTTGAGCACTTGTCAAAAATACAGAACCAGCATTGGTCTGAGCAATTTCTTTGTTGCTCACTCTCAGATCAGTAGCTTAAGCTTGGATATCCTGGGAATCTTCAGCTTGTGCTGGCTATTCAGTGAAAACTCTATGGAAGTTGGGTTTCTCACTATCTATAGTAGGGTGCTTGATCTCCACCTCTGTAGTCAGCTGCTTGGACCTCTGTGTGAAAGGAATTCTGCTTAACCAGCCTGGTCTAAGCGGTTTCCTTGAAACTCACTCTCAAACTGGCGGTTTACCTGATGTGGGGACTCTTCAGCATACTAACTGCTGTGCAACAGGTGATTCACAGGAGTCCTTGATAAGTTGGAGTACAAGTCAAGCCTCCTTGGGGTGGCCTGCTGAACCCCTGGGCAGAGTTACTATTGACCCTGCTTCTAGTTCTCATACTTCCCTCTATGTTAGGCGGAAATGATAATTGAGAGCAGCAATGGGGTCTGAACACAAGCTGGAGAGGCGCAAAACAACAGATCCAAATGAAACCGCAGGTCAAAACTCCCAAGAAATGTGAAGGCTTTGGAGGTTAGGCTGATTCTCACTAATTTCCAGAAATCTGGCCCTTATGTAGGGCACCAGATTGTGGGGTGGGGGAAGTCAGCCTTGGAGCAGTTATTTGGTCGTGATGATGGAGCACTAAGTAGAGGGGTTAGACATGGAAGGTAGATGTCAGATACTAGAGAGGATGCCAAAACTGTTCCTTTCAAGAATATTCAAAATCCAAAACTCAAAAATATTCATTCTTTCCATGACTTACACAACCAGCTATTATCAATACATGCTAAATCTCAGAAATTTGGCTCCACCTGCTATTGATTATGCAGATTTCTCTTTGAGGGTATGACATTCACCAAATTGTAATTAGAAAAACACAAATTCAAAACTACAGAAATTGCAGGAAGGATTGCCTCATAGCAGGTATCTAAATGTAAAGGGAAGGGTAAATTCAGAAGGGTAAACTATGAGACAGCAAAATTATGATTATAATGTTTAATATATGAAATGACTTAATATGATTTAAGTTTCTGCTAATTGTAAATGGTTTATTGCAGGTATTAAATGCATTGAGAAGTGGCGAGGGTGTAATACCTTACACTATATTGCGTCTTAAAAAGTGTCAAAGGTAATATATTTATATTTTTTACCGTAATACAACTTAACCTGTAAGTAACATATAATTCAAGAACTAGTCTCCCTTAAATCAAATAGAACCTGAAAGAAAACCTGTAAGAAGATTTTGATAATTTCATCCTCAATTATCTTACTCATTAAAGTGCTAGATGTTTATGTTTTTTCTTTATTTTTTTCTTAAAAAACGTTTTTTGGTCTATTTATTATATATATATATATATATATATATATATATATATATATATATATATATATATATTTGTCTGTTCGCTCTCTCACGGAATAAAAAATGGTTCAATTTTTATGAACGGTACAAAAATCTTTCATCTAATTTCAAAAGCTCAAGTTCGTTAACCAGCAGACTCCGTCCACTGGAAAATGGTTTTTAAAACGAAATTCGCGCGAAAAGAAATCGTAACGCTTATGTTTTCGAATTAATTTTCTTGCAGGTACCTTTTTTATAGGTTCTCTAACATAGGAAACCGAATGAAGCAATTTTCGAGCTGATATCTATAACCGTTTTTGAAAAAGGTTGATAAAAATAGTTTTTTAAACTAATTTTCGGTTTTGATACCTAGAATCGTTAGAATCAATTGAAATATTGTCTACTTGTTTGAAATTCCTCTAAACTAAGATATTGAAATCGTGGTTACATTTGGAAATAAGGAAGTATTCGGAAAAAAAATGTATTTAATAGATATGAAAATGTTTAGGATTTTCGTATATATTTTCTTAAATATCTCGAAAACGGTTTGAAAATCGCGGTAAGCGGGAAGGAAACCATGCGACAGTTAAGGAAATTCTCTACAAAAAAGGTCCTAAAGTAATATTCGATGGGACGATGTCAATTGGTGAAATAAATACTAAAAACTTCGAAAGTGTTAGTTTTGTTGCTTTGAGTGGTGCTTTGTTTATGATTTTCTCAGGTTTTTTTTTTTTTTTTTTTTTTTTTTTTTTTTTTTTTTTTTTTTTTTTAAATTTATTTAAGATGTAATATTCGTTTACTAGTAAAATGAGAACAATTTTTGGTTGTTTGTAATACAGTTTCCGAGCGGGAGTTAAAGAGACTGAGTGCGTAGTTTTTGCTACTCATATGAGTAGGTGTTCACATTTTTCACAAAATATTGGCGATATCTATTCCAAACATTCCAAATTTCACTAGGCATAAGAAAGTTATAGGAACACACTTAGGTGTGTATAATAGGTTTTATCTTCTGTTGATACCCCTACAACTTTAACTTAACATTTATGTTTCAGTTACTATGCTTTTCTGAAGAGATTTTCTTCCATTAACACGAACCGAGAAGACCTGATAGAAAAACTGAGAAAAAAATTAAAAAATTGGTGATTTAAGTCTAAGCAAACTTTTGATTCCGACATTCTTACTAAAATTTATGCAACTGTAAAATTTAAAATTTGCTCAATACAAAAGTAAAAGCTAGTTTTGTTTTATGCTCTTGATTTCACCCTTGTTGGTTACAAGTTATAAGGACATACACTACTAAAAATTAGGAAATAAGTAACACAAATGTTCTAACAACATTAAAGTGTTGTTTCACAACACATGTTTCATCTTTAAAGTGCTCTAACACCTTTGTTGATATATACCCCCCCCCCCCACGTAGGGGTGAGTTCGGACACATTTTAGCAATAAAAAAAATTGAAAATCTTTGAGATATTCAAAAAACAAAATACACTATTCGGTAGAGGAAGGTTAAGGGCTCATACATTAATTTTTCCAGATTTTTTTAAAAATTCTGGCTTTTGTTATTACGAGAAAACCTCGATAATGTGTCCGAACTCACCCCAGATGAGGGTATTGAATGAGTTTAGCAGTAAGTGGTTCAGGAAATTAATCCTAGAAGGATATAGACCCCTTCTGTTCTTAAGGTGTGTGTACGTTTCCCAAGAGCCATAATAAATTGGCGATGAAGTTGGGATAAGAATTATATTATTCCTAAACAGCATGCTCTTGGAAATTGTGATTTTTCTGTAGGTGGCTCATTAGTTTCTGAAGGTCTGAGTCATTTGTGGTTTCTCGCTCAACTATGGCTGAAGTGACAGCTTCACTCGAAATATGCGAAATTAATCAGGCGTATAGCTGATTCACTTCGTCATTGATTAGCGTGCCCGTTAACTCTCCCTTCTGAGAAACACTTGCCCGGGACAAACATTGAACATTCCCATTTCCTCCCTTTCGTGAATGCCACTGTGTGGTCAAACCCCGACAAGAATGATGCATATCGCAGTAGGCGGGCAGATGCAATTTGTGGTAGAGTGCGATTGCGGCTGGAAATTCTAATTACCTATAAATTACCGTATAGGTAATTATAAATGTGGCCAGCAGCAAAAACAATAATAGCAAGTGCTTCCCAATCCAGATGGCTATAATTGCGTTCAGCTGAGGACAATGACCCAGAGGTATATGGCTCTGGTTTCTCCTGGCCACCAATTATGAGCCGGAATTCAGCACCAATGTCAACTCGGCTCACATCTCTGGTCACTAAAATTGGAAGATCGGGATCATATGGAATCATAACCTGTACATTTCTTCCGTGAGCTTAAGAAAAGCTGATTGACAGCAAGCTGACCACTTGAAAGGCTGTCCCTTCTGAGTACGTTTTCGAAGCTCGTAGGACATGGCTGAATGATCAGGGATGGACCGCGAGTAATAATTCATCATTCCCAGAAACGCTTGACATCGTCGACTTTTGCAGGACGAGACATTTAAGCCACAGCTCGAATTTATTCGGGATACTTCATGATTTTATTGTGTTCAACCACGTGTCTCAAGAAGATTATTCAAGTCTGGAAAAAACAATATTTTTCCTATTAACATGCATAACATGTTATTGTTGGTGTTACCTACAAGTCGTAGGTTGTGTTGGCATTCTTTCAGGGTATCACAATGGAAAATTATATCATAAAAATAGGCGTGTCATTTAGTAGCCCCCTGGAAGATTTGGATAGCACCTTATTTTCACTCCAAAGCAATTGGTTCATTTTAAACATTTCCTTGTGAGTGGTGATTGTTTGGATGACACTGCTATTTCATTCATAAGTAAGTGTAAATTGGCCTTGTACAGGCCAATCTTACAAAAGTATTTGGAGTTCCTTAGGCTGCTCAAAACGTCATTAATGTTTTGAATCGAAAAATTCGCTGCTTCCAATTAGTTCTTCATCCCCACCTTGTAGTCTACACAAAGCCTGAACTTCCTTCATCAGGTTTGCCAATGATCACAAGGGGTAAACCCCAATCATTGTCACGACTGGTGTGATGACACCTACTTTTTTCAAATAAGTCAAGCTCACGTTCAAAACTCTCAGAGGGCAACAGGTACATCACGCTTGCGGACAAAACTGGTTCGCGTATCTTTTCTGAAAGAAATCTGATTCCCCGGAATCCTACCGATGTTTGATTCAGATACAGTTACAGGAACTCTGCAAAAATGTATACCATGACACTAGAGCATTGTACGCCTCATGCCCGCGTCAATCTGTTTCAGCTCATGGTAATGGACATAGACGTTAGATTTTCCCTTATGCGGGGCTAAGTCGATGGAAAATGCACGGAAGCTGATATTCGAAGAACAGAGGTCAACTCCCAAATTCAAGCCCAAGAATTTGACCCCAGGCAAGATCGAGTACCCGTCCCAGAGTCAACTTCCATAACATGGTAAATTGTATCATGTCTTTTTCAGATCCTGCAGTAACCTCGACCAGGTCGGCAATATCAAGTATACACCGGTAAAATTTGAGGAAATAAAGAAAAAACGACATTGTTTAAATTTCTATTTGCTACAGATTTAAAAAGTTATTTGACTTTCTGTAATAGGCTTTATGCATAAAAATATAATTTAGAGTGGAAGAGATATGTCATAAACAATTAAACATATATCTGTTTCATTCATATTTCTAACTATCACATTTTTAATTTAAAAAATATTATAAATATTAATTACATTTTTTTGTTTAAAAAGTAAAAAAGCTTTAGAGTGTTTGAAATTGGCATATATTCCTAAAATCTAACAAATTTGGTGACGTATTTTTTATGATGGTCAGGGTCTGCGGATGTTCCAATTCTCCAGTTCCCCATTGTCGATATCTTTCACCTCAAGATTTGCACTCTTTGTCAATCGCTGCATTCAACATCGGCATTACACGACTTGCTTTTATCAAATGTTTATTTCTAATTAAACACATAAGCTGTATGTGTGTGTGTGTGTGTGTGCACATTCCTCAGAATTTGGTCATGTGTAGACTGCATTCCTGAATAATTTCCTTAAAATAACCCATACAAATAAAATAAAAACATGAATTGTTCTGCTCTTTTACATTTATAATTAGCAACTGTTTCAATTTTTAATTTCTCAATTAATTTCCTACCAGAGGTTTATCTACTGACTACAGACATTCAGACTGGACTCCTTATTTCCACTAAGAAATGTTAGTAGAAAATAGTTCACCTCCAGTAACGTATTTCCCCGATCAGATACAATTCCTTCGAACCGAAAAAAAAGTCCGACTCGCAGGAACTGCGTCATCTTAGCGCGGTTCCAGTTCATTTTTTTTTTCTTACGGCTCATCTACATCTAGGTCATTAGCGCCGACATCCAGGGTTTAGCGAGGAATTTTACCAGCGAGCCATGGGATGATAAAATTCCTGCCGGAGGTTGGGAATCGAACCCACCATCTCCCGCTTATGAATCCAATGCGCTAGCCATTAGACCACGGGAGACCCCGGTTCCTGTTCATATCCCTATTCTCATTTGAAAAGCATAGAATAGAAGCAGATAATATTTTCCTCGGCCTTTGTTCAAAGGGTTTTATGGCTATACCTGGGGTCGGGTCCGCAAGACCCTAGAAACCTCTTCTACCGATACTTCATTTCATACGTTTCAATGAATTGGAAAATATCAAAAATTTTCACATATTCCTATGTTCTTTTACTATAGTAAGAATTCTACAGATAAAATCAATTAAAAATTAAAATAAAAAAACCAACAGCATAAAGGCAATTGAAAATATTCAAAAGACGTCATCAAATCTTTTTCTCTTGGCAAGCTATATTTCTAACAATGAATTGTTTTTCTTATTTTGCCTAATCTGTTTTATTGTAAAATACATTATCCAACTATAAGCAATTAAAAAATAACAAGGAATAAAAACAGACAAAAAGAACAGTTCGAATAAGCAAAATCAATTACTTTAATGTTTTAAGCACTTATTTCTCCGATTGACATCGCCTAATCAAAACTTTCATCAGAACCTTTTTTGTAGAACATTTAGTAAGCTTTCTAATGGTATTCTTTCCTTTACCAAGATTCTCAACCTTTTTCGAGATATTAAGGAAAATATACAAAGTTACCAAAACGTTTTATGTCTGTTAATAAAATATTTTATTCTAACCCTTCCTTAACTCCAAACGTAACCAAAATTTCAACATATTAGTTTTGATGATAGCAAAACATGCAGAAAATGTTTCAACTGAATCCCATGATTATAAGTACCCAAACCAAAAACGGTATTCAAAAACTATTTTTCCAATTTTCTCAAAAACGGTTAAAGCTATCGCCTTGAAAATGGTTTCATTCGTTTTCCTAGCCAAAGAAGCCTATAAAACGAGTACTTATAAGCTTATGAACTCAAAAACGTAAGCGTTACGATTTTTTTTGCGCGAATTTCGCCCCAAACACCATCTTCTAGTGGGAGGATTTTGCTGGTTAACGAACTTGACCTTTCAAATCGGGCGACAGATTTTTGTACCAAATTTCATCAAAATCGGACCATTAGGGAGGCCAGAAATCCGCGAACAGACAAATATATATATATATATATATATATATATATATATATATATATATATATATATATATATATATAAATAAATATATACATATATATATATATATATATACAAATTTTAACCACCGTTATTTTCGGTCTCTAGGGGTTCTGAAACGCGAAATTTTCTAGTCGGCACTTCCGGATTGTTTCATTGTACCAACCTTATAAGCGGGGTTCCTCCCTATCGGGGAGGGAGGAACCGCGCTAAAACGAGCCAGAAGAATATGGCAAACCACACGTTATCCATCTGACAAGACACGCCTCAACGAACTGACTAGACAACTACAATACGAACTACACAAACACTTTAACAACAAATTCACTGAATACACTCACAAACTTACTCCCGACGACAAATCCTATGGACAGCCACTAAACGAATTCTATCCCACCCCAATCCATCACATCCTCTCCGTCGAGATGATAACAGCTGGGCTAAAACAGATACCGAAATTTCCGAAACTTTTGCATCCCACCTTTCTCAAGTATTCCGTCCCCACGAATCCATCCAAAACCCTGTCCATTCTTCAAAAGTAGAAGACTTCCTAGACTCAGCCTTACCGCTTTCTCCTCCTCCTTCTTCCTTTCATCCTAGTGAAGTATCCTTAGCTGTCCACAAACTGAAAATCTGTAAAGAGGCCCCTACACGGTCAGTAATAATGACATTACTGATAATGTCATTATTACTGACCGTGTAGGGGCCGCTTTACACCGTCATTCCACGGATCATTTTTAATGTCATTACTTTACTTCAGTATAGCGGCCCCTACACGGTCAGTAATAATGACATTATCAGTAATGTCATTACTATTCAACTCTCGTCATTCCGTATACATTACAATGTACACCTTACACCGTCATTCCACGGATCATTTTTAATGTCATTACTTTTCTTCAGTATGCATTGTGATCTCCGTGACAGAAGCGTTTTGTTAATAATGGATCCTCGCAAAGTCGCCTGTGTAGTTATATTTGCGACACTAGCCACAAAAAAAAAAAACATGTGAAACGTTCGTAAAGGCCTTAATATGACACATATCCTTCCAATCGGGGCGTTTCTACGTGTTCTGGGACCGACGTTATGTGCAAAAGAGTTTACATATTATTTTTATTTTGATAACCATTTTTCGCAAGTACCTTTTGAGATAATACAATAGTCATTTATATGGTTAGAAAAAAGGAGTCTTTCTTCTTTCGAAAGATTTCAATGACGTAAAAATCGGATTATCTCAAGGGACATCTCTTATTGAATTTCAAAACGACACATTACTTTTTCGCTTACAAATTTTTATTCTCTTCCAGACTGGGAAAAATCATTATTTTTTGTTTTCAATATTATTCACCACGTTAGGGTTTCTTGGGGTGCTGATTTTAAATCTGCTATTATTTTTGGTGTAAAAAAATGTATAATACTAGTTTACTCGAAAACGTAAGCATATTTTTGAATATATCTGACGAAATATAAATTATAGTTTAACGATTATATTTTTCTTCTAATCTACTCTATAAAACAAATGAATTGGTAAAAGAATCACTTTCAACCTATTTTATATCGTCGATACAAATGCAAAGTAACGAATGTGAAAAGTTGTTGGTACCTTATAGATTACTTTCTATATATTTTATTCTATGATATATTTTAATTAGACTAAATGCGGATGCGTTACATTGATATATATTACTTTTAAAACTATTTTATAACTATAATGTTACCAAGGTAGAGTCATACATTTCAATTCATCTTATTTTTTGCCCTTTCTACTCAATCTAGTTTAACCTTTACATCTCTTTCACCTAGTTACAGCTCGAGATAGACTGAGTAATGACGTATTAATGATGTAGCGCTCCCTACACCATCATTACTAATGACAGTATCCCCTCCACTTTCAGTAATGATGAAGCCGAGATCAGAAAATCCGGATTCACATCATTACTGTTCGTCATTCCAACTTTGTCCACCTTACACTATCATTATTACTGTCATTTTGATAAGGCAATGTCATTATTACTGACCGTGTAGGGGCCGCTTATGCATTGTGATCTCCGTGACAGAAGCGTTTTGTTAATAATGGATCCTCGCAAAGTCGCCTGTGTAGCTATAATTGCGTCACTAGCCACAAAAAAACATGTGAAACGTTCGTAAAGGCCTTAATATGACACATATCCTTCCAATCGGGGCGTTTCCAAGTGTTCTGCGACCGAGGTTATGTGCAAAAAAGTTTACATTTTATTTTTATTTGGATAACCATTTTTCGCAAGTACCTTTTGAGATAATACAATAGTCATTTATATGGTTAGAAAAAGGAGTCTTTCTTCTTTTGAAAGATTTCAATGACGTAAAAATCGGATTATCTCAAGGGGAGATATTGACTTTCAAAACGTCACATTACTTTTTCGCTTACACATTTTTATTCTCTTCCAGACTGGGAAAAATCATTATTTTTTGTTTTCAATATTATTCAGCACGTTGGGGTTTCTTGGGGTGCTGATTTTAAATCTGCTATTATTTTTGGTGTAAAAAAATGTATAATACTAGTTTACTCGAAAACGTAAGCATATTTTTGAATATATCTGACGAAATATAAATTATAGTTTAACGATTATATTTTTCTTCTAATCTACTCTATAAAACAAATGAATTGGTAAAAGAATCACTTTCAACCTATTTTATATCGTCGATACAAATGCAAAGTAACGAATGTGAAAAGTTGTTGGTACCTTATAGATTACTTTCTATATATTTTATTCTATGATATATTTTAATTAGACTAAATGCGGATGCGTTACATTGATATATATTACTTTTAAAACTATTTTATAACTATAATGTTACCAAGGTAGAGTCATACATTTCAATTCATCTTATTTTTTGCCCTTTCTACTCAATCTAGTTTAACCTTTACATCTCTTTCACCTAGTTACAGCTCGAGATAGACTGAGTAATGACGTATTAATGATGTAGCGCTCCCTACACCATCATTACTAATGACAGTATCCCCTCCACTTTCAGTAATGATGAAGCCGAGATCAGAAAATCCGGATTCACATCATTACTGTTCGTCATTCCAACTTTGTCCACCTTACACTATCATTATTACTGTCATTTTGATAAGGCAATGTCATTATTACTGACCGTGTAGGGGCCGCTTATGCATTGTGATCTCCGTGACAGAAGCGTTTTGTTAATAATGGATCCTCGCAAAGTCGCCTGTGTAGCTATAATTGCGTCACTAGCCACAAAAAAACATGTGAAACGTTCGTAAAGGCCTTAATATGACACATATCCTTCCAATCGGGGCGTTTCCAAGTGTTCTGCGACCGAGGTTATGTGCAAAAAAGTTTACATTTTATTTTTATTTGGATAACCATTTTTCGCAAGTACCTTTTGAGATAATACAATAGTCATTTATATGGTTAGAAAAAGGAGTCTTTCTTCTTTTGAAAGATTTCAATGACGTAAAAATCGGATTATCTCAAGGGGAGATATTGACTTTCAAAACGTCACATTACTTTTTCGCTTACACATTTTTATTCTCTTCCAGACTGGGAAAAATCATTATTTTTTGTTTTCAATATTATTCAGCACGTTGGGGTTTCTTGGGGTGCTGATTTTAAACCTGCTATTATTTTTGGTGTAAAAAAAATGTATAATACAAGTTTGCTTGAAAACGTAAGCATATTTTTGAATATATTTGAGGAAATATAAATTATAGTTTAACGATTATATTTTCTTCTAATCTACTCTGTAAGACAACTGAATTGGTAAAAGAATCACGTCAACATTATTTTCTAAAGTCGGTATAAAAAATAAAGCACTTTCAACCTATTTTATATCGTCGATACAAATGCAAAGTAACGAATGTGAAAAGTTGTTGGTACCTTATAGATGACTTTATATATATTTTATTATATGATATATTTTAATTAGACTTAATGCGGATTCGTTACTTTGATATATATATATATATATATATATATATATATATATATATATATATATATATATTACTTTTATAACTATAATGTTACCAAGGTAGAGTCATACATTTCAATTCATCTTATTTTTTGCCCTTTCTACTCAATCTAGTTTAACCTTTACATCTGTTTCACCTAGTTACAGCTCGAGATAGACTGAGTAATGACGGATTAATGATGTAGCGCTCCCTACACCATCATTACTAATGACAGTATCCCCTCCACTTTCAGTAATGATGAAGCCGAGATCAGAAAATCAGGATTCACATCATTACTGTTCGTCATTCCAACTTTGTCCACCTTACACTATCATTATTACTGTCATTTTGATAAGGTAGTGTCATTATTACTGACCGTGTAGGGGCCGCTTAAGGCACCAGAACCCGATCTTATCCCCCCTTAATCCTTAAACGCCTACCTAAAAAAGCTATGCTATTCCTAACCTATATATATAACGCAGTCCTCAGAACAACCTACTTTCCCAACTCCTGGAAATCAACCATTAAAATGACCCACAAACCCAAAAAATCTACAAATTATCCTTCGTCCTATCGCCCGATCTCCCTCCTTCCCATTATGGGAAAAATCCTCGAAAAGCTTCTCCTTAAACGTCTAATCCCAATTCTTGAACCCTGCCTCCCTTCCCACCAATTTGCTTTTCGAATATCCCATTCCACGATTAACCAATGTCACAGAATAGTTGACTCAATCTCCTCTTCCTTTGAGCAAAAGAAGTATTGCTCTGGTGTATTCCTTGATATCGCTCAAGCATTTGATCGGGGCGTGGCACCAGGGCTTGCTTTTCAATCTCAAAAAATCCTCCCCTCGACCTATTACCTAATAATAAATTCCTATCTTTCTGGCAGATCATTCAACGTATCGTTCGGATCATCTCTCTCTTCCTTCTTTCCTCAGCTTGCTGGTGTTCCACAAGGCGGCATCCTAAGTCCTATCTTATTCCTTGTGTACTCTGCCGACAGGCTCACCCATGATTCCACAAGACTCTTCACTTTTGCTGATGATACAGCCATCCTCTCGTCCAATTCAGATCCTATACTTGCGTCCAAACACCTTCAATCCCATCTCCAACTGCTTGAACCATGGTTCATAAAATGGCGGATTAAAGTCAACCCTGAAAAATCCTCCCACATAACATTCACTCTTCGACCATCCAAATGCCCTTCTGTCAATCTTTACCAAAGTGAAATATGTGGAAAAAACCCAAGTTACCTACCTAGGACTTACCCTTGACAAACGACTTACCTGGAGCCAACACATACAAAAGAAAAGACAGGAAACAAACAGACGTTTTCGACTACTAAACAGGCTACTAGACACTCACTCAACATTATCTTTACAGAACAAGAGACGGATATACACTACAATACTTCAACCCACCTGGACGTATGGCTTGGAAGTCTGGGGGTGTGCCAAGCGATCCAATATCCTCAGAATCCAATCTCTCCAATCCAAAATACTCCGTAAAATAGTCAATGCTCCATTCTATGTCTTAAACCTCACTATCCATAACGGCCTAGAAATCCCCTTTGTCCAAACCCTATCCAAAACCCGATACCTTAACTTCCACTCCCGTTTGCCTGGTCACGACAATCCCCTAATCAATAAGTCATCCTCATCCACCATTCCCGGTAACCCTCACCGTCACCTTAAGCGCAAATGGCCTAGAGACCTGTTGTAAACTAAGCCTGTAAAATGTAAACATCACAAATGTAAATCTTGTAAATAGCCATACAAAAACCAAATGTAAATATCTCTGTAAATTCCTAGCTAAGAGGTTTTGGCCACTGGGCTTTTTTTTCCCCCTACCGATACATCATGACTCTATCATGAACAAAAGAATTATAATAAATACGTTATTGTATTGTATAATTTTCAAATATATATATATATATATATATATATATATATATAAAGGTTTATCTATGCGTGGTACTACAGTACCTAATAAATACACAAAACTTCACATTTTCGTCTACTGATCATGATAAGAAGAGTACCTCGGTTTAAAAAGGGAACATCATACAATAATAACGCTGCAGACGTATACAGCGTACCTGTTCAGCGCTCCTAGTGGTAGAAGTTTGAAGAAAACAACCCATATAAAATCATAACGCAGAGAGCAGATACACCTGGTCAGCGCACCTAGTGGTAGCTTTGCCAACCTACATTTGGCGATTGAATTTAAACATAGTACAATATAACTCCTCCCCCTTCCGATAGACCGATTCAGTTTATGTTTACAACACTTATTTCTCATTAGATACCAACGAAGTATAACGCCTGTTGTTTCCATACAACAGAAATTACGACCGTTATGAGAAAAATTATTAATTTGGTTCCCCCCTCCTAATGAACGAATTTAGTTTATTTTAATTCATTAATTTAGTTAATTTTATTTTAACACATGTTCGTATTTAAATGATCACATGAAATACCGAGGTTCGTTGCATTACAATAAAATGATATGGCCGGTACGGACAAATAACTACTTTTGACCCGGAGAGATCCCCTCCTCCAATTGAACCGATTTTGCTTGTTAACGAACTCGTTTAAACGTTTGCTAGGGAGCACTATATACCAAGATTAGTGGCGAAATTACAAAAACTCCGGCGTGTATCGTGTTAACAAACACACACACACACACACACACACACACACATATATATATATATATATATATATATATATATATATATATATATATATATATACTCCTCTTTTAATAAGGCCTTATAGGTCACAAATTGCTTCAACACATATTTTTAACCATTTTATTCATGTCGACTTGTTTCTGGCAACTTGGCTTCTCATCAAAGCATGGGCGTACATAGAAAATAATTTCGGAGGGGGCTGGGAAAATTTCGGGCGGGGGGGGGCTGAGACCATTTCCGGTGTATGGAATACTAACAATTTAGATCTTGGAAGAGTTTTAGCCAACTTAAATGCTATTAAACCCAAAATATAATATGCTTTATGAACTAAATGATCTTATTTAATTTATTTTTAAGGGTTTCATGAAATTTTTACGGATTAAATCAAAATTTCGGGGGGGGGGAGGCTGCAGTCCCCTCAGTCCCCCCCTTATATACGCCCATGAATCAAAGTTGCCAGAAACTAGTCGACATGAATAAAATGGTTAAAAATATGTGTTGACGCAATTTTGTGCCCTATAAGGCCTTATTAAAAGAAGAGAAAAATACATGTGGAAGAGGTCAAGTTACAAGAGTATGTATGTATGTATGTATATATATAATAAATAAATAATATATATATATATATATATATATATATATATATATATATATATATATGTGAGTGTATATATATATATTTATTTATTTAAACGAAGGTCATTTTTGGTGTCTACTAGGTAGAATCCATGAAGAAATTTTTCAAAAAGCTACTTTTCTCCGGAAAGTGCTAAAAAGAACTAGTGAAAAGAAAAGAGTGGAGTGGGAGTTTATTTATCTCTTCTTATTTTAATCTTACTAAGTTCGAGATGATAACAAGAAATTTTCGGAATTAATAGTTTGTATTTTTGCAATTATTTTAGTTAAACGGCTATTTTTTATTGTTACTCTAATAACAATAACACATTAATTCATCTTACTCGTCTACGGTATATTTCATGGATCTTTAACACTCCAATGGTCGCGTCAGATCTCTCAGATACACAGCATCTTACGCAGTCTGTGTAAGGGGCGCAGGTGCGCGGGTCTAGCTATACCCTTTACTATTCCTAGAGCAGGTAGTGGCTGATGTGTCAGCTCTGATCTGACCCTCCTCCAAGCAGTAGCTATCCACTAAAACTATTGTGTATCTCATAGATACCACGCGACCATATTTGTACTTTTAGAAAAAAAGGGCACATAGGTGTCATAAATACCACAAAATAAAAACAACAGCAAAATAAACGTACTTATGATATCAAGTATGAATATGGATGCAGCGATTGATGAAGAAACGGGGGTAAAAAAATAGCACTGTAGCCGAGAGGACCAAGACTATAAAACGACGCCGAATGTTCTCGGCAAACAAGACTACAAGGCTCACCCAGTATAAATGCAAGGGGTGCGGCCAATATTTATGTCTCTATCATTGCTCATTATATTGTCCAGATAGACGTAAAGTGGATGATGATACAGAAGACGTTTTTTTGAGTTATATATTACTACAAAATATTATTAATATTTCCTACCTACTTGTTATTTGTATATTTCAACTATATAAGTTTGCATATAATAAATAAATAACATATCATACAATGCAAGGTGAGGAATAACCCTTCAAAGTTCAACATATACATTTATTATATAATAAAAGTATAAGTTGAACTTTGAAGGGTTATTCCTCACCTTGGATTGTATTATTAATTAATACCCTTCACCTTTTCATCAACATATTTAAATAAATAACTTTTTCTTGGTAAATTTACTAATTTTATTATATATTAATCTCCTGTTAACAGTTTTTGTTCATTCTTAATACAATAGATAAAGTTATTTACGGTAAATGAGACTGAAACTCAGGCGTATCTCTCGTTTACAAGGCGACCACCAATGGTAGTTTCAATGGCGCGACCATTGGAGTGTTAAGAAACCTCTATAGAGACCTAACCGTTCTTGAATGTTGTCTTATTCTGTTTTGAATTCCTTCCAGTTATAACAGATGATTAGGTTATTTTGGTTTAGCGAAGTACTGATGAAAAGAAAATTCACTTAAAATGGTTAAAGTCGAAACTAGATCAGTTACTCCCATCATACAAGCTTTGAGAAATTTTTTGTTAGGTGTAAGTATTTTTAAGAAAGTAAATATATATTATCCATTTGTCAATAAAAAATATTTAAAAAGTTTACCCGTAGCAATCTTATAGGTCTCTTAATATTCTACCAAACTTATTACTGTTTAATTTAAAGGTTTTCCCATTAATTATAAAGTTGTTCCATGACCAAAACAACTGTTAATTTAATTTGCTTAAGAACTACTTATTGTAAATAATTTCTAAAGGCGAACGTTTTTGTTGCCTCACAATCTTATCTTAAAATTATTATTTTGTATTAAGGGGGGGGGGGTGGCATATAAGAAAATGTTTGTATCTCTAAGATCTCTTGATAATTAAGCATCACAATATTCCTTTATATCAACTTTGGTTTATTTTTTATATTCATGACATGAGCTTTTTATTTTACATTTCAGATAAAAGTGTACACTTAAACTGCACGTTGACAGTTGATTTTGTAAAGTAGGGTGAATAAGATCAAATTCTTTAAAATGAATGAGTATGTTCTGTATTATGCTAGACTAATAATCAGAACAGCCATTTTTATGCGAATCACTATTTTGAAAAATGTCATGCTGTTGTCAATAAATATAATGGGAACACCTATAGTGGAAAGTTTTCACTGACAATTGGAAATGTTAGGTTTCATATCCGGTTAAATTGTGTTTAGTATATTGTGGAACAACTGTATGAATTATGTTTAATATGTGATTGTGGAGAGATAATTATTGTGTGGCAGTTAGTTTTCTTTCAAAAAGTGTTTTGAATTGAAACGCTTGTTTTTACCGTATTGATACATTTTCAACACTAATAATAGCTCGGTAACAGGCGGGCTCCCTAGACCATGAGCTACTATAATAGCTCGGTGACAAGCAGGCTCCCCGGACTATGAGCTACTATAATATCTCGGCTTCTCCAGGTTTTCTAGACCTTGAGCTACTTTAGTAGCTCTGTTCCTAGAGCCATCTTCTTGTGGTTCTTGTGAAAAGCTTCATTAAAAAGTCAAAATGTGTGTAGAAAGAAAGAAAAGAGGTCGCAAACCAAATACTTCTGAGAGGAATGTGATACATGCTTGTGTGCCGTGCCATGTTTCAGCATTTACCTCTCGCAAAAGATTTTCAATTTCTTTAAAAAATATGTAAAAAGTTAATTTATAAGCTGTTAAGAAAAAAAAAAATTAAAATGTAAAAAAAAAAAAAAAAAATAAAATAGTTCCGGTAAAAATTATGGATAAAAAAGGATGATGGGAAATCATGCCAAAAATAATAGAAGATTTAAAATCAGCACCCCAAAAAACTCTAACGTGGTAAATATCATCGAAAACAGAAAATAATCCTTTTTTCCTTTCCGGAAGAGACAAGTAGTCTTTGTTACCACTCGGTATTGGAGGAAAAAAGTAATATTTTTTGTTTTCAATGATATTTACCACATTCGAATTTCTTGGGGAGCTGATTTTAAATATACTATTATTTTATGTGTAAAAAAAAAAGTATAATGCTAGTTTACTTTGAACGTAAGCATATTTTTGAATTTATTTTTGAAAATATAAATTATTGTTTAACCATTGTATTTTTTCTTTAATCTACTCTCTAAAACAAATGAATTGGTGAAAGAATCATGTCAATATCATTTTCAAAACTCTATATATAAAATAAAGCATTTTCAACCTATTTTATTTTATTTCTCAGCTCCTAAAGTGCATTGGACGAAACGCTCGGATACATGTTGTCTATTTTTCTATGTAGAATCACCAGACAAAAATTGGACCTAATTGGTTACATCATTACCATATACTATCCTTGTTAGAATATTTGAGGTGTACTTTGGAAGGGTGGCTTCACCCCTTAAACATGTGATTGGGCCGCTATAAAAAAATACGTATAGGATATTTTCACATGCTTAATAAATATACAAAGTTTCATAAAAATCGGCTTCGGACACTTGGGGGTGTTCCCTTGTTAGTATTTTGTAAATATGTTAAACACCTACTCTCATGAAATCTTTTAACTGAGATTTAGGTGCCATTATGCACTGAAAACTTTCATTAGTGAAAATTACTCACTTGGCCTCTTCATCTTTTGCTTGGAAAGCTCTTTCTTATTTCTTTAGATTCTTATTTTAAGAATCTTGTTTTACTAGCAATTTTTTTTTACTGCTAAAATCAATTATAAAACTACAAGCAATAACACCTGAGGAAAACAAACGTAAAGAACTGTTCAAAGCAAAGACCAACACTTTGTGTATGTGTATGTGTGTGTGTATATATGTATGTATGTGTATATATATATATATATATATATATATATAAAATAGCCTTTATTGTAGATAAAAATATGCACATAATAATAATACCTCCAGCAAAGCGAGCCACTAAACTTGGCCATATCTTCCCTCCATCTCTGGAATGGTCTACCTCTTCTCCCTGTACAGTCCAAAGGTATCCAGTCGGTAGTCCTTCTTGCTTATTCTATACGTCCTGCCCATGTCCATTTCTGCTTAAGTGCTGCAACTAAGACATCTTCCACACCAGTCTTGCTACTGATTTCACTATTTCGTATTTTTTGACTTTCGAATTCCGAGCATACTCCTTTCCATTGCATACTAGGTTACCCTAAGCCGATTCTTTATTCTTTTTGTCAATGTTCATGTCTGCGAGCCATAGATCATATATGGCAGGAAACAGGAGTTCATCACCCGGGCTTTTAGTTCTATACTAATGCTGCTCTTAAAAATAAATTTGAGAGCCCAGTATTTCTTCCAACTAATGGCTATTCGACGGTTGACTTCTATTAGATTTCCATCTTCAAACGAAACTAGTTTTCCGAGGTAAACTGTACTGTCGGCCCATTTCAGTTTGATCCCATCAAGGAAAATATCTTTGGTTTGTTTTGCATTTGTCATTAGAAATCTCTTCTCTTTATTCATTGTAAGACCTGCTTCTATTCCTCTCGTACTAAGTTTTTTTATCATTTCTTGAATCTGGTCAGATGATTCGCTAAAGAGGACAACATCGTCTGCAAACCTCAGATTCGAGAGATAAACTCTGTTAATCTTTATCCTGACTTGGTCCCACTCGATGTTCCTAAACACCTCCTCTAGAATGCAATTAAATAATATGGGTGAGAGTGGACCTCCCTGTTTCACTCCACTTTCGATGTTGAAGTCATTACCAGCTCTATCCATGACAATTCTGGCCTTTGAGTCTTTATACCAGGCTTTAATTACCTCGATAGCATTGCGGTCGACACCTTGGTTGTAGAGGCTCTTGACTAAAAAGCTGTGGGAAACACAGTCGAATGCTTTCTTGTAGTTTATAAACGCCTTGTGGCAAACACTTCGCCGACTGAAGGTGCTAGGCTTATTGGTCTATAGTTGTTGATATCTGACTGTCTACCTTTTTTATGTATACGAATTATATTGGATGTTTTCCACTGGTTAGGGATTGTTTTGGTTTGTATGATTTTATTAAAGAGATGAGTTAATGGTTCTACCAAGGAGCCGCATGATATCTTTAGAAACTCATTTTTTACTTTGTCTCTACCTGGGGCTTTCCTGTTCTTGAGATTACTAATAACATCTTTAATTTCTCCTTTAAGGAATAACGAAAAGCTTTCTGTAAGACTCTCTATGTGTATTTGTGTTTTAGCTCCCGATTCTTTATACAGCTCTGTATAGAAGCGCGTTGCTGCCTGCGCTATTTTTTGTCTGTTGGTTATTAAATTGTTTGCTTTTCCTTTGTAATCTTCCATTGCTGGAATTAATTGTTTTCCTGGTGCTATTGACTGTCGTGCTTTTTTAATGGCCAATTTGCTTTGTAGGGTTTCTTAGACTATTTTAGTATTGGATATGTGTAGGTCTTGTCTGATTTGGGCTCTGGTCTGTTTACAAAGGATGTTATATTCAACTTTTTCTATTTTTGATTTTTCCCCTTTTTTTCTTAGCCTGCTCCCTTTGTTGTATAAGTTGTTTTGTTTCCTCAGTTAGCTTGTCCACTTTTATGGATGATATATATATATTGGATCTGTAGGAAAATACCGCTTGAAGCTAGGAGAAAAGTTGTGTAAAAAAGTGTGAAATGAGCTCTATGTAGACTTTGCAAGAGTAAATGAATTCTGCTTGACCCTCTGAACTCCCATGTGTTCAATGTAGCGGTCAAAAGGTTAGCATTATGTTAGTATATTTTTGTGGCAATTTTTAAATAGTCTTGTGTTTTTGAGTATTCTGAACTGCCTCTTATTGTGATTACTAACTACTAGAAATGTTTTCTTATATATATATATATATATATATATACTGTGGAGAATAGTTTCACTATCTCTAGAGGATCCTCTTCATAGGTATTGGAACTATTTAAATGTTGACAACACACTACCTTCTCTTGCCTTATTGTAATCAGTTACCTCATTAATTTTTGGATTCCTACTAGTTTACATTAGCTATCAACTTGGAGAAGACAAAGGGTGTAAAATTTAGAATTGAAAAAAATTATATAATTTTATATATGTTCATATTACTTTATAATATTATTAAGAAAAAAATGTTTACAGAGAAGTCATTTATCACCATTGAGGTTTGGAGATTACTATGCACCCCGCACTCAGCCTCCACCAAATTTGCCAGAAGGCCCTGCTCATAAATTAGCAAATAATTATTACTATATTCGAGATGGTCGGCGGGAAGCTTCACCACCAGAACTTATCGCTCTTGGAAGCCAGACAAAATTCATTGAAGGAAAAAGGTAATGTACGGGACTAAATAATTTTTTTCTTCTCTGCAAAAGTGGTTTAAGGGTACCGTCTTTTGGGGTGAGTTCGGACAGGCAGGACAATAGTGCATGGCGCAAGAAATCACATGACCTGGAGCAAACTTTTTCATTAGGGTCATAATTGGCTTGACAAATACGATCAATATTACATTTTTCCCATGTAGTTAAGCCGAAATCGCTGTGAGAACACTTTGAAGTGAGTAACGAATATTTTAATGTAAGTTGTAATTTCCATGATTTTTGAAATGCTAGAAACAAACGTCTGTGCAGAAGCTGTGTAAGTAATTAAACCCTAATTTTTCATATTGTATAGTAGGTTTATATGTTGTCTAATGATACGTAAATAATTATATTTTTTTTTGTTGTTCAAAAACCTTTTTTTCTTGTTTAAGTAAAAATCTCGAATACCGTGGGGTGAGTTCGGACATGCATCAATTATAGCCGCGTCCTCTTGGCTTAAAGGGAAACAGTATTTATTCCAAAGAGGCTTTGAAAAATGTGATTGACGATGTCAAAACCAAGAAGACTTTGAGAGAGGCAGTGGATCGATTTAGATATTTTGTTGTTCAACAAAATACATAAATCAACTTTAAATGATAAATTTAGAGGGATGCGCACCAGTAAAAAGTTGTGGCTAAACTAAATTTAGTAAAGAAAAAAAAAATACCAAAGAGAATTTTCCTGCTGCTGAATGTGATTTTCCATTAACTCGATTAAGATATTCCCCAAATCGTTAAAACATATTTGGATAGGTCAGGAAAAAATCACAGATTTTAAGACAACAAGCCCGGACTGGAATGGTTTTACGGCTTTATGAAAAGGAATCAGCCATTAATGGAATGCCTTACACAAAGCATCAAAAGGTGTAGAGCAGAAGTTGATAAGGAAAAAGTTAAAGAATATTTTGTTAATCTAAAAAATATTATAGAAAATATTCCTCTTCAGAATATCGTGAATTATGACCGAGCTCATTCCAACTATAGTTTAAGTTTAGATTTTTACAGAAATTAAAGGCTGTCCGAACTCACCCCACACGTAGGGGTGAGTTCGGACACATTTTAGCAATAAAATTTTTGTTTAAGATATTCAAAAACAAAATACACTATTCGATAGATGAAATTTAAGGGTTCATACATTCATTTTTCCAAATTTTTATGAAAATTCTGTCTTTTGTTATTACGAGAAAATCTCGAAAATGTGTCCAAACTCACCACAAATGACGGTACTATTATTCGGTGATTAGGAATTTTTAATTTTTATTATACCTTATAACCTAGCTTTTATAGTCATCCCATTAGAATCTGACATTCATTAGTAACGAATTGGACTTTATTGTGCAGAATCAATGACAAAAATAAAAATTTTAATCTTTTGTTGTTTTCACTTTTTATACATTCAAGACTAAAAGACCTAGTTAGCTAATGAATAATTAAAAAAAAGTATGTTGTTTATAACCAAGAAGTCCTTTATAGTTTATAGAAAAGTGGAAATAAATGAATGCTCTAGTTAGTGAATTATGCTACATAAACTCTACAAATATGTTAACAGCTTCAATTTTGTTTTAGGGAAGGAACAAAGGAAATACTATCTCGTACTCCTGGTCAGGTTTACCGTTGGGACTAACAAAGCAGAACTTGTTATTTTGAAGTAGCACTCGGGAGTTGTTAATATGTATGCTTGTTAGTTCTATTTACAGCGTAAAGTGTTGTATCAATAAACATTGTGTAAAGTAGATGTAGTTCTTTACTCTGTAATAATTACTTCTGTGATCTCTTACAGAAATTAAGAATTTCCATAAAAATGATAAATTAAATATATTATTTATTAACATGGTATTTGATTAATTATTTGAAGCAATGAGTGTTCAAACAACCCTCAGAACTGTTCGGCAGATCCTTCAGTCAGAAATTACTTACAATATTTTGGGGATCCTTGCACAGAACTATGCCTCAAATGGTAAATAAAAACGAATGGGAACAAAACAATGTAGACTGTACATTAGAGGGGTGGGGAAGAGTCAATGGCTACAGCAAAAGCTTATTAAAATGTTAATTCTCTATTTAGCAAATAGTAATTTGGGTCTCTGGTAATTTTTGTAGAATTATGAATATAAAGCAAAATAACCGAGTAAAAAAATATTAATTAACATGACTTGAATTATCTTAGTTTGTTTCCATATAATCTTACCCTTGGTTTGCTTTGGAATACCAAGAATAGAAACTCTTAATATGATTACTTCATTACATCAAAATTGTGTCATTTTTGAGGCTGGTAGAGAATGAACAGACAAACACATAGACACACTTGCACACACACAATAAAATTAGATGCTATAAGAGACTCCATTAACACTCCATCGGGCGCAGTCGGCCTGAGAAGCCAGCAAACCACTTTTTTACACACCCCTCCTTTACTAATCTTCCCGGAAAAGCATCTGCTCCAGTAGATTCCTGTCTCATAGCTGCGCATAGGACCCCGTTACTCATTTTACTGTTGACCTTCATTTAGCACCCCTATATCCTACATGGCTTGTAAAGCAGACTACGCCTGACTGCATTATTACTTTGAAGGTGAGTTTTTTAAGATTTTTTTTTATTTCAAAAGTATACTTTACTCAACATAAACCAGTTTTGTGAGGAAATTTGATATTATATTCAGAAATTCCAGTGCTATTCTGACACTGGCCTCTCAGGCCAAGTGCGCCTGATAACTTTACATCCATAGCTAACTTAAGTTTTATCATCTTTACTTCTAGATTTCCTGCTAAAATGGCTAGAAAACTTTATGATTTCTCCAAGCCTAAGGATGTTGCAGAAATACGGAGCATTCTCGAGGATGATTCTGATGCTAAAAGAGCTATGTACCGAGAGAAAATGTCACAATCTAAGAGATATGTTGCCTGGATTCCGTAGGAAGTGTAGGTTCAGGCAAAACATACCCTCGAAACCCATCAAGTATAGGATCAAAATATTTTCCCTTGTTGACTCCAGAATAGTGCACTCTTACAACATGGAAACTTATGCAGGGAAGTAGCCATAAGGTTCATTTCTTGTAAGCAATAAGCTAATTGATGTGGTGAAATGAATAGCTGAGCCAGTTTTTAAAACAGGGCGTAACATCTTTTGTGACAATTGGTTTAACGACATTGATTTAGGCTCATCAACTAATGATTGGACATATAGTCCGGCGAAGTCTGAACATTAGTGGAATGCCGACTCAGTTGCAAAGGCGCTTAAAACGTTATTACCCCTGAAAAACACGATGCTACTCCCACTCAACCTCCCAAAAGACACAAATGTGGGACAGGCACAACTAACTCAGGATTTGAAAGGATGACAAATTACGAATACGAAAATTGTTACGATCTGATCTGCATAAGCCACAAAAAAAAACCCTATTCCAGAGCTGTTATTCAGCTGCTGATTTGGAGGGTTCAGCAAAGGTTTCTGTCCTCTATAGTGGCAAAGAATGATGGACCCAAGTCAGAAGACATTATTTATTACCTTCAAATATTTAGTTTTTTACTTTACAATATTTTATTCATGCAATTATAAAAATTCAATTTATGATAAATTAGTATATTTCTTATTTTAGATTAAGCTTTATTTTAATAATAAACTCTTGCTTTTATGCTAAGTAAGGTCAATTTACTTTCCATAGATCCTAGAAAAGCAATTAGGTCCTAAAGAAACTATCAGGGGGGGGGGGAGGTACAAAAACATGTGGGTGGCCACTGAGGCCAGCTGCGCCTGATGTTCAGTTTGGAGATGCGCCCAACGGAGAGTAAAACAGAGTTTAATAATCAATATTAGTTGTAAACATTTTTATTCAAACATACTTATAGAGAGAGAATATGTATATATATATATATATATATATATATATATATATATATATATATATATATATATACACACACATAACACATATATTTAAATAAAAACAAAGGAGATTCAATTAAACAATTGTTCTCTAATAAATAATGATAAATACAATACAATTATAATAAATATTAAAAAAGAGAAATAACATGAAAAATTGTAAACATCTGTTACAATTTCATGCTAATAGGTTCTTGCCAATGGGCTTTTTTTCCTATCGATAACTCATGACTTTAATTCATGAACAAAAGAATTATAAAAAATACTCCATGTATTGTATAATTGACAAATAAAGATATATAAAAAAAAAACATGAAAATAAGTAAGTGTCAAAACATTTATAAATAATATGACCATTGTCCCAATTCATAAAATTATGAAATAAAGAATTGAATTAAGTATGCACCTTGTGAACATTAAATTAATAAAAAAATGAAGTACATCTGTATACTAATCTTTTGGATCTGTAAACTAAAAAAAAAACTCCATAAACAGTTAAATATATTATTTACTATTATGTAGAAATTTTATCAATCAAAAGTAAGTCAATTTTTAAGACAGATGAAAGTTATCAACAAGCTGTGTGTTATTCATTCAATAGTCATTAAAAACAGGCAAAAAAGCAAGAACAAAAAAAACTAGTAATAATAGTCAAACAAAACTTAATTGGAGGCTGTATTTAATTTCAAATAAGAAAATCAGAGTATTAACAAATGTGCATGTATTTTTTTCTTCAGAAATCTTGATAAAAATAAAATCTTAACCGAAGAACTTTTTGATACTGTTACAGGTAAATTCAAAAATGTACCTGTTGAACCCAAAAAATTATTAATATATTGTTAAAAATATATAACTACGATTATTAATCTACCACTGTCTGGCACATTTGGATTAATTGATGTAATTAGGCACAAAATTGTATATAACAGATAATGATCAGATACATATGTTAATATCAAAAATCACCAATAAACAAGACAACTAAAAATTACTTTAAATAAATAGTTTAGTTCAGTCAAAATTCATCATGCCGAAGTAAAACTTCTCCAAAATCAGTTGCCTGGGATCCGACAAAAATATCATACTTCTCAATTACTTCATCTTCTGACAATTTTTGATCCAAATTTTTATCAGCTTCAAGTATCAAATGTCGAGCTTCAGCATCAGCATGGTCAAAACCTTGAGGTACAATCCAATCTTTAACCTAAAAGAAAAATTTAAAGTAAATATTTAAATCTGAAAAGCCATATTTCTGGAACTGATATTTTGGAAAATTGCTTTATTTTGGAAAACATTAACCCAATTGTTTTTTGAAAATTACATGCATTTTTGTCACTAATCATATTTCATTTTGTCCTCACTTCGCATCAGGAATTGCTTTGCAATTTGTGAATTATTCGTATCGGTAGGGGTGTTGGGAAGTCATCACATTTTTATTTTTTTTTTTTTTTTTTTTTTATTTTTTTTTTTTTTATTTTTTTTTTTTTAGAATAAATTTAATTTAATCCAAATTTGCTGTTACTGTTATTTTATAAATAAAAAATTAACTTGTATCTCAAAAAGCATGGATTCCTTTGCACCTGGATGACCACGAGGAACCTAATGTGCTTGTAAACTAACTTATTACAAAATGATTCTTTCAGGACTATATTGAAATTCTTAAGTTTTTCATATTTTTCTCTTTTAGCGCGGTTCCTCCCTCCCTTCATAGGGAGGAACCCCGCTTATAAGGTTGATCTCATGAAACAATCCGGAAGTGCCGACTAAAAAATTTCGCGTTTCAGAACCCCTAGAGACCGAAAATAATGGTGGTTCAAATTTGTATATATATATATATATATATATATATATATATATATATATATATATATATTTATTTGTCTGTTCGCTCTCTAGCTCCTAGACGAATGGTCCGATTTTGATGAAATTTGGTACAAAAATCTGTCGTCCAATTTGAAAGGTCAAGTTCGTTAACAAGCAAAATCCGCCCACTGGAAGATGGCGTGTGGGGCAAAATTCGCGCAAAAAAAATCGTAACGCTTACGTTTTGGAGTTCATATGCTTGTAAGTACTCGTTTTATAGGCTTCTTGGCCTAGGAAAAACGAATGAAACTATTTTTAAAGGCGATGGCTTTAACCGTTTTCGAGAAAATTGGAAACATAGTTGCTGAATAACGTTTTTGGTTTTGGTACTTAAAATCATGGGATTCAGTTGAAACATTTTTTGCATGTTTGAATTTCATTAAAACTAATATGTTAAACTTTTGGTTACGTTTGGAGTTAAGGAAGGGTTAGAATAAAATATTTCATGAAGTCATGAAAAGTTTTGGGAACTTTGTATACTTTCATTAATATCTCGAACACGGTTGGGAAATCGTGGTAAGTGGATAGAAACTATTTGAAAGCTTACTAAATTCTCTACAAAAAAGATTCTAAAACTATTTTTGATTAGGTTAGGTCAATCGGAGAAAACAGTGCTTAAAACTTCAAATACGTCTGTTTTGTTCTTATGAACGGGTTTTTGTCGTTCTTTTTGTCTCTTCCCCTTAGTTTTTTATTGCTTTTTATTTTTGTAATTCTTATATTAGGTAAATGTATTTGTGTTTAAAACAGGATAGTTAAAATGAGAACCAATTTTCTGTTGTTAGAAATAGATGAGTTAGAAAAATACGAGTACCTTTGCATAAATTCCTAGCATCCTGAAAATTTGCATGAAAGATAGGGACAACATTATAAGGGAATTGGGAAAAGCCCTTATCGATCCCATGAGTGCAACAAATTTTTTTCGACGTCAAAGTTCGCTAAAAAAGGTTTTTAGGAATTTTGAGTGAAACGTTTTGTTTTATGGTAAAAATAGTTCAGACAAAAATTGTAGATCGACCAATTATGTACAAAACTTGTCTTCATGCTTTTTTTTCATGAGATTTACAATTTCTGAGAAAAGGCGATTCCAGAATTATCTTTAGTTTTATTCAACATAATATGCTAGACTCGGCTAGAAGTTTGTCAAGGGAACAATACTTATGCTACCTTGTCCTCTTTCTAAGGTCTTGACAATAAGTACCGTTACAGCCCCAGCCATAAACATCGCAAAATGACCTGCTTGACATTTGATAATATTAAACTCGTGAAGTAGTTCCTCTTTTTGTGTCTCTGTTTACCTCAGTTATTAATTTTTATTTATGTTGTACGCCTTATTTTTAATTGGGTTCTGTTATTTTGATTGCATTTTTTTTTTAATAAAACAAAGCTAGTAAATGAGAAGGATGTTCACGCTTATATAGAAAATAATTTTGGAGGGGACTAGGAGAATTTCGGGGGGGGGGCTGAAAGGATTTTGGGGGTATGGGGTAATAAACATCTAGAACATGGAATAGTTAAAC